>CAJQUW010016000.1:0-28656 GCA_907163375.1 Prostheceraeus crozeri | reverse complement strand
ATTTTTGCATTTTGGTATTAGTTATTTATTCAGTAAATGACTACAGCTGGCGCCAATTACAGTCAATATGACGAAAAATATGACAAAACATTAGGATATTAGGATAAAGGTGATAAGAAATAGATAAAAACGATGATCAAGTTTAACAGAAAATAAGTAAAAGTCAAACCAACGTGGGCATGTTCATGAAAGAACTTCTCGCGATTGAAAAAAATCAAGAGGTCAGAGAATTCGCTAAGCGTGTAAGCGGATTAAAATCGGTTTACCTTAAGTGAGAACCTCGGTCACTATCAAAGGTAAAAACCTTAGAATGTCTCTTACGTCTGATAGGAACATGTAAATAAATTGAAGAAGTTAGATACGAACAATTGATTTCACTGTGCAACACTTTATGAAAATACTTTAAGTCAGTTTTCTCGCGCCTGGCTTCTAGGGTTGTCAAATGAAAAGTTTGACACAACTGCAAAATAGTATCATTTCTATATTATTGCGAATAATAAAACATATTGTTTGACAATTTTTTTTGGAGTAGCGCTCTATCTTCTGGATTAAGTATTTGGTTTGAGAGACAACACAGAAACAATTAGTCAAGATGAGACTAAATGGCATTTATAAACGGTTTCATGGTATCAACATCGCAAAACGGTCTCACAATCTACGAGTGAAACTACATGCGAAAAGTTATAACAACTGTATTCACATGTAAAGAAAAATTCAATTTAGAGGTAAAATATACACCGAGATCTTTTACTTGCGATACTTGCTGTAGAGTAACACCGTCGAGAGTGTAATCATATATAATATTGAGAGAGCGTCGTAGCGAAAAATTCATAAAAAAACACTTTTTGATATTCAATTTCATGAGCCAGTTCTTGCACCATACAGCCAGGGATTGAATATCAAGCTGAAACTCGAGTTTTGGAGGAAAGCGATACTAAATCCCAAATAATTTTCATCCACACTGACTGAATTAACAATTAAATTCATTGTTCAACTAAGTTATCAGTCCTGCTAACTGAAGCACTCAAGGCATTCATTACTTTGTAAAAGCATTTCAAGATATAATTCGAAAATGAGAATGGCAATCTAGAAACAGAAAAACAAAATGGTAGAATTAAGGCGGTCATAAGTGTAAGAACACCATTTGTACGAAATTGGGAATGAGTGTATATTATATTATTTTAAGACAGATTATTGAATCACACTTGCACATGCACATTTCTTTGACAGATTCTCGACTTCGGTCTTGCTCACGTAGAAAGTGACGCCGAGATGGGATCGTTGACGGGTGGGTACCGAGTCCAGAATAATGACTTCGATGGATGGTTATTGGAGATGGTAAGGAATATCCGTTTTGAAGCTCGCGCCTATTTCGATACCACTTGCAAGGATGTGTCATTTATGTGATGTATGACTTGCGCGGAAATTTTGGAGAAGATGATGGTAAAATGGACAAACATCCCGCACTAGATCGTGAATAGAGCGCTTACTGCCCATCATTCAATCAGAGATATGTTATATCTTGAGATCCATTAAATTAATATTTTCATTCGTTCACTTTTTCGAACGAATTTTATTCCATATTCGTACATGTACATTTGTGCTGGCTCATTATCTATTAGACATTCTGCAACTGCACCAATTATGTATCTGAAATTGTGTGAAGTGAAGAAATGATGCGAATATACACGCACCAAGTGACTCAAAAATGCATGAAATGATAAATGAGAAACCGGATGCAACTAGAAAGGTGATAGCGAGTTGACCTGCGAGAAATTTCAAGCTGAAGCAGGAGTCCGCCATTCCAGCATATCACTTACTAACGTCCTTGCACAAATTGAGACAAAATATGAACGTTTGTCACTTGAGGTAGTATTTGATTGTAGCAAATGTTTAGACGTTGGGCAGATGATACGTCGTTAAAGCCTGTTATGAGAACAAGAACTTGTCTCTAAACGTTATTGTCAAAATATTTGGTGACCTCATACAGAATCTATATGAACATTCATTTTGAAGTGAAGAATGCGAAGTTTTGATTTACCTTCCTACCATTCCAGTTGACCGTTTGGTCTGTTGGGTGTATTATGGCGAATTGATAACAAGAAAACCGCTATTTCCGGTAATGATACATCGACAGTGCTTCGATTGAATATTGGTGTAACAGGTAACCGGATGGGAGTTTTGACCAAAATAACAGTGAAGGACCGTGAGTACAATTTTTGCAACTGGTGACATTGTTACAAACAAAAACCGCACTACACAATAAGCAAAGTTATATCGCCTTTAATATATGTCGCAACCAATGTTTCTTGCGAGGTATTTGACTGTGCGGAGAAATAATACAGTGCGCCGTCAACGTGAATTTTGCGGAGAATTACTCTAACTTATTTCCACTTGTTTCCCAACTATTTTAATAATGAAAAATGTTCTGTGATAGAATTTCAAATTGCAAATTTCGGGCGAGGAGCGGCGTGCATTTCTTTATATCTGCATTGCTTAAGACTTTGTTCTGAACGTAAAAAAACGTAGAAAAGATAGGAAGTTATGCGATAGCGAAGACATTTTTCATCAAAATTTGGTTTTCTATGCCTACAAGGAGATCTAGATGTTATGCCTACTGGCAATGTGCTTCCATAGTAGCTACATAATGCCGAGATTTACAGTAGGAAATATGTATATGCTACTACCGGTACGAGTACGGTAATTATACGAACTAGGCTTCAGAGCAAATCTTTCGTTTTAGGGAACAGGGTCCTGATATTCAATTTTTTAATTATATTCAATTCAACAATGGAAAAAACAGTTTGTAGCAACGATCTTCCGCACATTTTCTTTGGTGAGATGATAACGCAGATCAGTCAATAGAAGCTTTTATATGGAGAAGCTTCTCTCCGCATCATCACAGGCATAGATATTTTAAAAAAAACCCCCAACTACCATAGAAATAAGAAAGAAGTCCTAGACTGGTAAATTGCCTGTAATTAATGTGCACACGCCGGCGGGAATCTTGTTTGGGGAAAGTCGCAAAATGCGAACTCTTATTTTGTGTTAATGTGTGCGGACTTGGCTTCAATGTCTTTTTTGATTTTGCGCAGATTACAGTTTTTACGGTAATTTTGATTTTGCATTGTTTGGCCCTTGTCCAAAGTCATGTTACTAAAAGAAGTCAATAGTGAATTAGCAAACTGTGCGCGATCAGGATTGACGAAGACAGAAGGGAAATCATGTTAAAACGTTCTGTCATGGTCATATTTTGAATGTATCGCCTTCCGGATAACACTGTTAACATTACGTTTGTAAGTAGGATTTTATGCAATTTTAGATGTCGATTTTACAGAAATGCATAACTCAGCTTTGAATCAGAGGCAAGAGCGAATTAGCGTATTATTTTACTTTCTTTGAAAGGGTTCCCTGTTCACTTAAATTTTGATATTTTTCAAATCTCAACTGATTCGAATATCAGTCTCCAAATCATCACATGTGTCTTCAAATGATTTAATTGAAAAGTTCCAGCGACATTTCATTTATTGAGAAATGATTGTCGGTAAGAACTTTCAATGTGTTTATTCCAGAAAAAGCGCGCGTTTCTTAGCCGCCTGAGAAGAAATTATCCAATAATAGATTTCTATCTCGGGATTCGTCAGTGTTCTTACCAAACAGTACACGACTATTTCAATTATGACTTTGTGAACCAATTTTTATTGCATTCCAATATTGAAACATTGAGAAAATAGTCGTTAGTGATGCTACAAATAGCCATAATATTTAATCCATGGAATAGTAGCCTATTTAATGAAACAATGCGCATCTCACTTGCAATTTCTTATGAATCTGTAATTAGTTGTCAACACTTCCCAAACAACTTGTTAATAATTTCATATGATACAATGTTTTAGATCGAATCTGATTCTACGATCATAGATCTTTTTCATGTGATATTGTCATAGGCAAGCTATCAAATTCATTTGGTTTATAATATCTCTCTATCGATCAAGGTGACAAGACGGATGTTAAACTTAAGTCTCAATTTCTCTTCACTCTTGAAATGTCAGAGCAAAGGGATTTTGTTTGATCTATCATAACAAGTGCCTGGATTCTTTACGTTGTTTTAAAACTGATGGAAGTATGAACAAGTGACACACGAATGGGGTGTGTAGTCCCCTCGCAACTGATGACGAGTCGTCGGAAGGCTTGCTTGTTTATAATACTCTTAAATTCGACATAATTCTTGGCGCAAAAGATTGTGGCCACCAGCCATGTGCCCCGCCTTGTGAGCATTGGTCTGAGACAGGACTGAAAATCTGGATTTTGTACATATGAGTGTCTGGTAATGACAGCTTAAGGACAATTTTGACAATCATGCACAACGGTGTTGGTTGTGTGTGGCGGAAAAGCTTTGGCTGATAACAAACCAAGTTTTTCTCTAATTCCCATAGCATCAACTTTTGGGATTCTCCAAGCAAAAAGAAAACTGTCAGATAATGTTAAATCAGAAATTTATTGATATGCCGTGTATTTCATAGGCTGAACAGATCACGAATATACTTAATAGCAACTTAAAACCGTTTGCTTTTTCTGTTGGGATTTCGCAATGCGAGTATGCGTCGCTTCGTTCGGGTATGAATAGATGCTCGCTACGGATAGAGATATGAAAGGTTTATCTCTTTGTGCCCTCAACAAATGCTGTTTCTTGACATGATGATGCCATGTAAATAATTATGTGCATAGCGATGACATTTACAATATATCTGAAGTTCCAGCTATACCCTCCTTAGAACCAATTTGTAGATCTATTGTTAGATGTTAGAGAGAAAACAAGACATTTGCGGTTGCAGACTTTGATGTCGCGCTCTCATTATGACGGTATCAATGCAGATGAGATGACTATTTTGAGAGTTCATCTTTCCAACAATGTGATCATGCTTTGTGTATAAATTCTGATATTCAAAGCTAGTTTTTCAATGAATTTACAAGAGAAGACTAACAAATGAATTTATAAGTTATTTTACAAATCCGTAACAACAGTTCGAAGAAAAAAGATTTGGTTGTATTATTCCATAAGGTGGATGGGGGGAAGTAAGAAATCTTCTGCATTAAAGCAATTTCATAAAATATTGATGCGTTTCTGATTCGTTCCATAATGGGACATTCAATATCTTTCTTGTGCGGTTTGTTCAACGATTACGCCTGTCATGGATGAATTATTCTAATCGGATAAATGTAATAATAAATGAATAAACTTGAAATATAATAATAATGAGGTGTTTAGGATTTACATCAATAAATCTTGAATTTCTTCTCCTGCTAGCGACTCATGCTGGAGATGAGAAAGGTGTTGGCATGAAAAGTCCTGAATAAACAACGAGATTTGTCGGCTTCACAGGTTATTTTATTGTCAAATGAAATATCATTGCAGGGCCGTAGAACCTTGCCGATTAGCAGCCAGCATGGCATCCTGCAAGTGATTACTACGTGCATAACTGCCTTCTTCGTTTCTCTCAAAAAATATTCGTTTATGCTGCATCAAATTCATCTCTCGGTTAAAAAAGCTCTTTTGTGACTTTAAACGCTGTCTTCATCTCAATAATGCACGAATGTAAAATTAGGAAGAGGGAAAGGGAGAAAAGAATGATTTATATTCTCTGGGCTTCTTATGCATGATGGTATGTTCAACTATGACGGAAGAAGCAGGATTGTGTCGTCGTTGTTTATACGAGACGAGGCCTTTCAGACACTGCACGGGCATTCGTCAGGTGCAAAGTGACAGTAGTTGCAAGTATCTGTGTGCAGGCTAATTATGATC
Source organism: Prostheceraeus crozeri (assembly GCA_907163375.1). NCBI lineage: Eukaryota > Metazoa > Platyhelminthes > Polycladida > Euryleptidae > Prostheceraeus > Prostheceraeus crozeri. Next base: position 22,853 of record CAJQUW010016000.1, on the reverse strand, counting down.
AGGCAAAAAACATGATGGGTAGCGTATTACTCATGATATACATGTTACAGAACGAAAGCAGCAAGGTATTTACTCTGGCTTTAGAACTTTAAGCGGTAGTAAGTAAAAGTCCGAAAATGTAAAAGCAAAGGAAAAATTGGACTTTCAAAGCATAGAGAGCTCGTCTACAAGTGAGATACACACCATGGACCATGAGGGACTGTGCTTTGTCTTGTTGAAGGAGCGTGATGCTTGGTTCCAAATGCTTCATTACAGTTCTCTCCTCCACTGTGGCTCTTGTTCGACTACTGTACTTGCTCACATCCCACGATGGTCGCTTTAAATACGAGGCGGGCAATTTCTGACTGTCGGACATCCAACTCACGGCTAGCCCGCTGGTGTTCCTTATTCTTTCTTCACCGTGCGATTGTCGTGATCTGGGAGCTCTTTCCGAAAGCACCTTTACGACGTGTGAAAAAGGTCGTGAGCGATGGATGAAATGACTTCGCACTGAATTTTTCGGTTGGTAGTCCAACACTATCAAACCCCTACCTTTTTTGGTTTGCGAACTAAACGTACAGAAGTATGTGTTCGCTGCGACTGATCATCAGTAGGCGCGGGGTTTGCTTTTCTCGGTTTCTCGTTTCTGGCAAATATCATGAAAAGATTCACAGCCTCTCACGCTTCATTCGTCTCAACTCAAGCCATGTTGTCAGAGCTAAATGACTATGACTTGGACATCGGATTTTTGTGTTTTGATGTCGAGGGCATTTTCAGAATGATTCTGTCTTCGAGACTTTGAGTGTTTCCGAAATCTTCTCTCATGATCGCACTTCGCCACAAGAACTGTTATTGTCGATGAGTCATGAGATGTTGGAGGTCAATAATACTTCTGCTATTTCAAAAAGCTTTGATGGTATGTTTATGGGTGGAGTCTTGGGCGTTGCTGCAGTAAACATCTTCATGGCTCATTCGAGGCTATAGCAAGAAAAGGCCCAACAGTGATGGTGTCCACTTCCCAAAGCTCTGGCTTCGATACGTGGAGGACGTATTGGCCTATTGGACGGTTAGAGAGTGGCTTACAAGCTTCTTTCTTCCTCAACGGATTTCTCACCATAGGTTCCTATGGATACGCGAGGAACGAAGTAAAATTCCTTTCTTTTCTCGACATTCTCATAGTGCGTGGCCCCAAGTTTGATCTTTCCGTTACAGGAGCAAGCACATGGACGCTCCAATCAACGTGATTCGGCGCACCGAGCAAGTACGTTAAGGGTTCTCGTTCGCTCTTGCGGTCGTGATCGAAAATCTGCTCAGTGAGAAGGTATGAAGAAAGCAAGTGGCTTCGATTCTTGATGAGTTGTAGGTAGAATCGGAATGTAGAGTTTGGCTGGAATTCAGTCGCAAGCAATGTGGTGAACAGTCGGATGTAACCTTCCAGGTTACTAGAGGACAGACCATCTTTTGCGTACATACAAGGCATTCAGAAAAGGTGCGCATGTCTCAGATGTCGGAAGTGAAGTTGCTCCAAACCTTCTGCAACTGTGGGTGATTATTTTTGTGAGGAAGCGACAGAGAAGGCAAAACTCTTTGGGGGTCGTTCTACACATTCCATGCTCAGTTTCTGACTGCAAATGTGGTTCTTATGTAGGTGAAACTGGCTTCGCACGGTGGAAGAAGACATGAAGGAAAACCTGCGGGACTCTCCGGACGTAGAGAATGTCGGGTCAGGTCAGGAAATTCGCCGCACGTATATGAAAAGCGGGGACATGTGTGGTATGTGGAGCAAGTAAGGTGATCGACAGGAGCCACAGTGGAGGAGGAGAACGTAAAGGAAGCCATTTGCGACCAAGCATAACGGCTCCTTCAACAAGACAAAGCACAGCTCAGTGGATCAGTGGTGTTTATTATCTACTTGATAGATACTTCTACTTATGCTTTGTAAGTTGATTTTTCCTTTGCTTTTGACTATTATTTTGTCTTTACTTAAATACTTTATACTTTAGCCAGTATTCCTTTTCTTTTTCTTTCTGTACTGCTCATCCATGAGTATTCGCATCCTTGCATTTTAAGATGTGTCTTGATCCATGAGAATGTATTCATGAAACAGTATGGCTTGACAAGCTAACTGTCACTTTGCACATGACAGATGGCCGCGTGTGCGTGGTGCATAAGGCATCGTCGTCATCGTATAAACAACGCGAAATCCCAGGTCCTGGGACTTCATCCTCTCTTTTTTTTTATTATTTTTTTTTTGGCCTTCTCTTATCTTCCGTTCTTTCTGCTCTTCTTCCGTCATAGTTGAACTTAAATGGCTAGCCCGTTATTCAATGAATTGGTATAGTCGATCAATTTAGTGTGCATGTTATTTATGCTGATCATTTTTGTGTAAGGGCCAGATAGTTCATATATTATGGACCGGTCCATATTGGTCCATAATTCGGGATCAGACCCATGTATGTCCATATTAGTAATTGCAGTCTGTCCTTTCACGCAAGTCCATTTGATGAAGGTTGGTTCTCTGGACTGCAGTACTTCTGTACTGTTGTAGTTTGTAGTACTACATCAGATTTATTGACGGCCATGAACAGAGCTTTACGCCAACGGTTCGCTATCGGACACCAGTCACACCACACTGTTGGGAACACAGAATCGCGTGAACACTAATTGAAAATGATTGATAACTCCTGCTCCTGAATCGCGATTTCTGCAGACTGCTGCCTCCACCCCTCCCAAATCGGGGCATGTTACAAGGAAAATTCCGGTTTGTCCATTGTGAAGCGAAGTGAAATTTTCTCCCAAAAGGCACACTGCCTCCCCAACTGGGTTACGAAGTCGCTTCCAGAATCAAACAACTTTCCAATTCCTGTTCGAAGTCACGCCCATAATCCAAGGCATCACTCCAACGTTTTCGACTAAGAAATCCAATCCGAAGTCCATATTTTCCAAAAATTGGTTTCACCACCCTGTTTCTGGTACTTTGTTTTGGCCTTATGACATCTGATTAATACAAAACTCAGTCAAACCATGGAACTATGACACATCTTTAATTGTGTCTGAGAATACATGACCATACTAATTCTTTTAAAAATCACTCGACACCCTGAATAATGTCCTTAAACAGATTCGAAATTTACTGTACAATTAATCTTGGGTACTTCTTTAACGTCCTCAAAGATGAATTGTGACACATGTGCAGAGCACAAACACGAATGCAGAGCTACAAAATATAAGATGCAGATGAAAAGCAGGCGAATGACGCATGACTCGCCAACGAGTGACATTGTCAGAGGTTGCGAGAATCGATTGAATATTGACATGAATTTGTTGTTTTGAAGATCTCTGGTGTTGCAACAGTCATCGAATTTCGTTTCCATCACAAAAATATTTTGATTTTCCATGATTTTGTATAGCAAAATGCAGGACAGTTTATGAAATATCATTCTTTTGATCACGAAATAGTTGCATCGATACTTAGACCGTAGAAAGCCTACCACCTAAAATGAAGGTCAAATCAGGAGACAGTGACTTATCAAATCGATTTCTCTAAAATTTGCACTGCTTTATTTCAGATATGTTTTTTTCACTGACAACTATTATAATCCACCCACATAGTGATAAAATAGAATAAGTTTCGGTACTAATTCAGATTGGTGGCTCGCAACTTTAGGGCTAGTTTGGCAAGAATACGGGTGGTTCTGAATTTTGGCCAGATTTCTTTGCATAGTTTTCAGACGAAGTGGCGCCTAGTGTGATGTCATAACGGCATGGACAGAAGAAAGAATGAAAACAATAGAAGTTAATGGACGGGTTGTTGTTTTTTATTAATTTTGTATTGTTTTCATTATTTCGATTGTCCAGGCCGTAATGACGTCACAATAGGCGCCACTTCGTCTAACAACTTTATTGTCTGCATCTTGTGTTAAATGTGTAATTTATACAGTTGCCGAAAGAAAGATTAAAAAGTCATTCTGGTATAATACTTCATTCCCTATTTCGATTGCAGGCGCGGAGCTTTCTCGATGGGATCAACATGGAACATGCCCTTGGTTTGCGAAATGCCGTCACTAGTCCGAATCCGGAAGGTAATGCGACGTAATTTTTGTATGGGCATCTTTTTACCTCACTTGCCAGAAGTGAGCAGTTAAATTAACACTTAAATGTTCATTCAGTTTTGGCTGTAGATGTGTTGTGATTTCAAAGGTTATCAATCTACGAATTGATTTTCATGCTGCTGTTATCTTTGATGATCAATAACTCTCTAGGAATAAATTCTGAAAGCTTTGAACTGATATTGCGTACTAAATAATTAAAAACCGCTGTTTTATATAGTTTACCTGTCCAATTGTGGCAAGATTACCACTACTAATACATCTTTAGAGATTTTCTTAAGTATTGCTTTAAATTTTGTTTCAGGTGTCAAAGTCTAATGAATGTTGAATTGCGTTGTTTACGACAATAGAGAGTGATGCAATCGTCCATTAAATTTTATTTAAACAGGTAAAACTGGGGAGTTTTATCTGCCGTTGTTCAATCATGACTGTTGCAGACTATCGAGAAAATAATCGATGACCACACCAACATACCTTGTTGTTGAACACGCATTAGTGATTCTTGCTTTCTTATCAGTCAAATTTGATGACTTGAGTTTATATGCTTGACACATGACATAATCTCAAAATCAAAAATTCAGTGGGGCTATGTCTGGTGACAGTTTTGGTCAGTCAGGATCAAAGTAATGACTAATGACACTATTACTGAGATTGATTTCCATTTACGCATCCTTTCCAATGTGTGGTGGCGCACTATCTTGTTGAATAATCGTACTAGACAATTCTTTTCGATTTTTTAGAAGTGAACAAAATGAAAACGACATCTCATAACTGTTCCATTTATGGCGATGCAACAAGAACGTCGTTGTTACCTATCCAAACAGTAAAGTTTGTTCTATGGCTTGGATACACGAACTTTATGTTGTTTTCACTCCAAACTGATCCTGTTTTGGAGGAAGGAATTTTCCTGAATTAGTCTCATCGTTAAAATAAAGATTGCTTAATTCATTTTCAAATTTGTAAACCATTCTGTAAATAAATTGCAATCACCTCTCAAAGTCCGTTGGCAGCAATTATTGGACGAATTGTGGTATATAGGGCTTCAAAATCATAGCGTGTCTTCTTAGTCTGTGCATGGAGCGTTTTGGAACATCAGACGCTTCAGCTATCTTGCGAGCAGAACAATTCCAAACTCATTCTGTAATTTTAGTCTTCCATTAGCTCCACTAGCTTTAATTATCTTCATTCAGTGACTTGGATTGATTGCAAGAAAGTAAAGCATTATGGAAGGAGAACCCCGCCTTTTTGCAAGTGTGAATTTTCTCTGCAAATGTTGATTGCCACAATTTCAAGCTAAAAGCTCCAAATTTTAAGGTTCTGTTATGTGTCAAGTCTGCAAACTCAACTTTGCCGAATTTAATTGATTTGAAAGCAAGAGTCACTTATGTATCGTTTTATCAACAATTTATCAATTATTACGCTGGGGTGTGGCAAACAATGATTCGATTTGTACTCATACGTCCTGCTGTGAAAAGCAGTGGTCAACTAGATTACTTGTGACCAAAGCCCTATGTTCTACTTCGCTTAGATATAGATTCAAATGATGATATTTATCACTCTTGGGTTTATCGCGAACCAAAAATTTAGATTCCGTAGAGACTTTTGGGACAGTCTGTATAACATCATCATAAGGCAAAGAAGATGAATGATATAAAACTGATTGTATTCCTATCCAGGGAACACGAAAATCTTGATATTACGATGCTTGCCTTTCATCATCAATTATGAAATGCATTATACCACTGATACTACTACTGATTATTAGCACCATCTGTTCTTGTCAATTTACATTCCTCCATATCAGAGTTGGGCTGCATGTCCGTAATGTCCCTTTACAAGCACTCATCTTCGAAAGTAGCAGGCCCATCAAAAGAGTTTGAGATCGTTGTCGGTGTCCATCAAGGCTCGGCGCTCAGCCAGTTGCTCTTCTTAATTTTATTATAGAGGAGGCAACAAAAGAATGTTGAGGTGATGGTCCCTGGGAGCTACTGCATTCGGACTATCTGTTGCGAACGGTTGAGACCAAGAGTTAAGCAAAAGAGCTATTCAGCAGATGGAAAACTGACTTCGAACTATGGGGTCTCAAAGTGAACATGGAGAAGACAAGGATTATGGTTACTGGGAAAAGGTGCAAAATAATAATAATAATAAAGACGTATATTTTGAAGAAAACGCCCCAATAATGAAAATCGTGGAGCGGACAACACAAAGATAAATATTCCAAATGAAATGAAAAATAAAATAAAAAGATAATAAATAATAAAAAAAATAATAAGAATCAGTGTGGCAAGTGCCCATGTGGGCGCTGTGGCTAAGTAGTTGGGGTCAATTCAGTCCTTTTGTGTCTCCTACAAGAAATGGTGTCACAGGAAATGTACTTTTCCTGAATGTGATTGTCAGCTATCTAGAAAAAGAGTCGATTTCTTTGCATCAAACAGTGATAATAATACATTGGAGCGATGGGGATCCAGGAAAAACCTGGTTGGCATGTGAAACAATTTTTTTCTAGGGCAGGACAACTGTTAAGAAAGCATTGTATTTCATGCTTTAAAACTAGAACAAGAAATTTCCTATTCGCTGAAACTGTTTGTTGCTTTTCATTGTGATTGTATTTTTGTAATTGTTTTTCCATCTATACTGTGGAACTTTCTATCACCATCTAGTCAACAATGTCAGATATGAGAAGATGACGTTTCTGAGTGCGTTAATTTAAAAGTATTTGGAAGAGGCCATGACTATTCATTTTCCAATTTGCAGTTGCAAAGACTCAAGAATTTTCATGAATTTATTATCATTACATTTTAGAAATTGTTCGATTGCTATTCTGCAATCATCTTCAGTAATTCGCCAACCATTTTAGTGATTTATAAAATTATAGACCGATCACCTGTAGTACTATGAAATACTCAATTATAGTTAACACATTTGTATGTTTTTTAGTTGGAGAGATTCAGAACGATGTTATAATAATTCTTATACATGTATGTGCAAAATTGTTCGACTGCTATTCGGCAGTTATCTTGAGGTACAAAGGAATTTACTGAGTTTGGCAGGAGTTTAAAACATGACATTAGTTTGAAAATGATATCTACAATTAGGAGATGTAGCATAATGCAATGTAAATGTGAACAGGTTGTACTGGGCTACTCGCACATATCTTTGCCAGTAGCAAAAGAAAGAAATGACCTGACATGATGAATGATGAACATGTTGGCAGAGTAGTAGGAGAAAGGTAGCTAATGAAGAAGAAATTCACAACAACTGTCAACTTCAGCTCTATTATTGATAGTGGATGGTTTGAATTTGTGTATGAGAAATTATCATTGTTGTGGGCCATAATGTCGGTAGCGATGTTGGCATGTTCTACTTAACAGCTTCGAATATGTTTAAAAGCAGATGAAGTAAAAACAGTAAAAAGATGTGCTTTAAAATGAATATAGTGCTTGCGGTCAATATTTTGTAAATTATCGCATTTTATCATTGCAGTATTTTTTATTAATCAACTTTTTCTTGAATTTGAGTAAGTGTTTGTTTGATCTCTACACAATTGTTTGTTAAGTGAGCAAACATTGGTTTCATATTTGTTTGCATTCTTTTTATTATTTACTTGACAGAAAGAGTTTTGTTGAGTTTGTGGTTTCTGAAAAAATCGCTTTCAACTTGTGAATCACTGAATTGTTGCGTAAATGGTATGATGGGAAGGGAAAATTTAAAACAATAAAATGTTCTTGGCTGGTTCTGGTCATCAGGTGTGGAGCTTAACGTTTCGAAGATTTTATGATTTGTTTCGTTTATCTGCGGTTATATACGCCCCAATAAACTTGAAGCTAGATAAATTCCGTCTTAGCAGCGATAGTCAGATCATTATTCAATAAACGAAAAAAAACAAGCTGCAAGTTTATGTTGTTATTTAGTTGAATGTTGGGTCTACCCAATATTTCGGCTTTGTCGACCGAGTCTAGTCAGCTTCAGGGGATTTGCAAAGGCTTGTGATCGCACGGTTTTTCAAAATGAATTTTTTTAGATGATCTATGGCAGAATTTTAGCCTTAAATTCATTGAGTTAAAATTAAAAAGAACTAAATAATAAAATTTAATTTAATTTTTGATATTTAGAAAGAAAATAAAAAACTATAGAAGGAAATTATTAATAATTTGTGTGTAATAGTAAAATAAATGTGATTAATTGATTAGGATAATGGATATATGTAGTTCGGTGTGATGTAATTTAATTTAATTGCGAAAATATACAAACAATTGATAATGTAATTTTATGTTTTTTGTGAAAAATTAATTAAGTAATTCTATTAATTCGGGTTTATTTTTGTTGAAATGTAATTTATGCATGCACTAAGGTGATAAATAATATTAAAATGAATATATTGTTGCTAGTTGAGATTTAAAATGATTCATCATGGAAAGATAAGGAACTGTTTAATATATTGAAATGCATATGAATTAATTTTTGGTTTTAAATGGTGTTAATATTAAATTTTGTTTTGTTAATAGTAAAAATCTTTTGAATCTTGAATTTTTAATTGATGGAAATTCTGCATGCAATTAATAATTCGTAAGGATTATTTTAAGTTTTAATTTTAATTGAGATAAATGATATTAATTATCTTTCTGAAATAATAAAGTTTAAAACAAACTTTAGAAGAAGACTGTTATTAAATTAGTGAGAATTGTTGTACATACATAGAATTGATGAATTTTGTGTAAAATGTTGGAATGGAAGTAAGAAAATGAATGATTGGATGCACGTATATTGACTGCAAAGGCGGTTCACCGTAAGTCGCCCAACATATATGCTCAAACGCAAGATCAGGTCAGCTGGCCATGTATTCTCCAGTAAACCACTAAGAATAGTGGCCAGTCAGAGGTACATTCAAATTAAAGGACATAGAACAAGCGAAAAATAAGCTATAAAAGCCGCTCGGCTTTCTTTTCGCTATCGTAATAAATTGTCAAGGTCTTTGTTTTGTTTCTTGAGAGTTGAAATGTTAATTCGTTTAAGAAATTTCCTCTTACCTTTATTAGAAGTAGTCTTGTTGAAATAGAATTACAAAAATATGCCAAGTTGCTATCGACTGTTGTGGTCTACGACAATAATAATGGCTTTTTTGTGATTTCGTGGGATTCTTTTACCATCCGCTAGCACATTAGAAACTGACATTGGACAGGCTATCGCGATTTCCTTTTTCATAGTACATTTCACACTTTTTCTACTAACATAGTTCTTCATTATGATCTTCTGTCAGGTATCTTTTTTCGTACTGGCAAAGATGCATGTATAGCAATCTGCTTATACATGAATTAATTGTATCATGCATATGCATTTTCAATGTGATTCATCCGAAAAGCCGTCGAACGTTTTTAATATAGTATATGATACATGTAAAATCTTGACTATCAACAACAAAACATGTAATAAGTGTTTATACATTGACCAATAGTCAGATTGGCTTGTAGATCATTAAATATTACGAATTACTGAAATTTATTTGTGCATTCGGCAAGAATCATGTTAGTTTCATCAGGAGCGTAATTGCAATGAAACTTTTGATGAAACACTTGCTGGCAAAGAAACTTGAAAGAAATTTAGAACTAAGATGGCAGGATTGCAAAATAGCTAGCGCCCACCTCTGCTTAGCAATAAGCGGTTATAGGCTTAAACCTAACAGAATGAAATGTTTTGAGGCTAAATCCATTAGGATATGAATAATACTCACTTCTGGGATAGGCGGCACAGTGCATTGTGGTTGTTGTTGCTCCGCCACTGAGACCTGGATTAAAACTAGTTTGGTCCAAAATCTTGGGAACATTATGCGCTTTCTTTGTCATTTCTTTTATACTCACAGGAAGGTATATAGTGAGCTGGAATGGAAGTGTTCGAGATAAGACTCACATTGATTTTTTGGTATGGAAATCATATTTTATCAGTGGTAATGGGAGATAACATGTTTGCGTAGCCGCATTGAAAGCCTGAAATTAAGTTTCGAAATTTTCGGGGGTGGAAAACGCTGCAATGGTTGGTTTACCAATATAGATGATTTTAACTTTTTGAACACAATCTATCATCGCGTTGAAACTGTTATTCAATAAATCATAAATATTTGCTCCAGGGTAAAGTCTTTAATAGTCATTGATTTCTCTTATTCAAAGTGTTCGTTTTGGCGTCTGCTGACAATAGACCAGACTGGGAGCTGTTAGGATAATGTCGCAATTAGGCAACTACTTGAGCAAATATCATGACCGCGTGATGACCGCTTTCGGAACATTCCACGACTATTTGTGAGGACAAAAAAGTTACGTTGAGGAATGATGAGAATATATGGGACGGATACACTATTTTAGCCGAAAACTCGCCTTTTAATTGCTTGATTATTCACACAATCTATCAGATGTGATGATGTGTAAAGGTAGGGTGCTTGAGGTGTTGGATGGCAGTTGGGAGATGATCGTCATTCGCCTTATAGTTGAGTGATCAGTGTATTCTAGTGTTTACCGAAACAATCACATGTGGTTGCAGCTAGAAGCGCAAGCTACGCATCTTTGCACCGATTTCAGTCTTTGCCTGTGACAGTTTGTTTCATTATGCATGCTATATTGTTAAAACAATCATTGTGCATGGTAAAGTAAAAAAAAATATGCATCTTTTGCATATGTTATGGTAACATTTTGTAAATATTCTAAATACCAAAAATATCTTAGCATCAAACTTGACTGAAGTCTTTTTTGTTTTTTAAATGTATGGATCTGTATGGGAAATCGACATTGAATTTCTTTGCGGGGATAATTAATTCATTTATCGAAATTGGTCTGCGTGTTGTGAAGTTAACAAGGGCAAAAGCCGATTTTTGCGTAATTGCAATTTTCGTCGTTTTTTACTTGGCCAATGTCGGAATGTCAGAGGGGAAAAGAAGAATTTGAGAGAGATTCGTGAAGGTGCGCCCTTATGATAAGGGGGAGAAGGGGATATGACGAAGTTGAGGAGGAGAAAGAATAGAAGGAATTGCCAGAAGTGAGAAGAGAACAAGCAGTACGACCGACAGAGCCTGCAACGAAGCCATGACGGAGGAGCGAGCGAGACTGCGTAGCTGAAAGGAATATACCTCAGGGAGGAGAAGAGGAAGGTGGGAGAAGTCGATTAAAAAGATAGCGGCGGAGAAGGTGAAGAAAAGGATATTTGGAATGATTCGGCAGTCGACCTCGAGTAAGAAATGGCAAATTCGCATGATTCATTTATAAATATATTGCATTCGTGATCAGCTGAGTGATCGCAAGACATTCCAGGTACTCAAAGAATAAATAGGAGCGAAATGTGTCATCCATGGTATTTTAGTGATTTTCCTGATCGGCTGTTGTTTTTAGAACAAACACTAGGCGGCTTGTCTGAATTTTCTTGAGAAAGCTTGAAGTACATCAATGAAGCAACTACAGTCTTAACAATGTGTCGTGAGGGCGATATATGTTGTATCCTATTTGCATTTATGCTCAGGCGCGTCAAACCAATCATGCGGCTTACAAGCTTGAAGTATCAAGAACCCACATTGGCCTCTAGTTACTCGAAATGCAAAAAAGTGAAGATTGCACAGCATATCTGACATGCATTCCGATTTCTCGCAGATGCGGGGATTGTACAAAACAAAGATATGTCATGCGTTATGGTAGAATTATTTTCATTGGCTTTTGATCAGATGCGGCGATGCTTGCTTGAGAATGTATATATCGATCCATCTTAGAGAGTTCCCTGCACAACAAGATCTTGTCGGCAACATTGAAAACAGCATTCTCTCTTACGGGGGAAACTCGTGGATGAGAAAATCCGGCCAATAAGGGTGCTGTTATTTGGATTTTAGTTGTCGCTTACAGGAAGAAGATTCATGAGTACAGAGAATGGAATGATATGGTATTTGGACAGATCTGAGTGTCTCGACAGGCCTTTGAATCGAGACCATGATTTTTTAAACTATCAGTTCGAAGGTTGCTATTATTTTAATGCTCAGCCTTCTAATGATATTTTCTCAAGTGTGATCACATCACAAGCTACATGCCACTGGAAGAGCAAAGTATTATCAAAGACGGAAGACATTGATTCCAATGATTATAAAATTTCATTCAAGAAATGAAGCATGAACTTAGTGAATCATAAAATCATGCCGATTGAAAATGGAATTAACCATACAGTAAGTATGTGGAATTAATCTCTTGAGGCCTGATGATGTGCGGTGCACGTCATGCGGGGACTTGCGAAGGTGATCGACAAGCAGCTGGCAGCACTGGCTCAGCTACAGTTTTGTTAGGCTTCACTGATTCATCTGAAAATCCCATCCGAGCAGCTACATTAAACATTAATGAACAGTGTTTGCCCATTATGGTCTCAGCAAATTAAAAATAGCGAAAAGTCGGATTTCTGAGGCGTAGACAATTTTTCACTATCAGGAGTTGTTTTAACACATTTAAGTTTAATGAACTCATTTTTGTCAGCTGATAATCAACTGATGATAGAGAGCCATTCTGAAAATCTCGTGGTGTTTTGATGATGGCGTCGAGTACAGTGGCATTAAGTTGCATACTTGTGTTTTTAAGCATTATTCTTGTCAATGCGGCAGATGAGTTCTCAAGAGAGGTGGGTTCAAATTATTATGTTTTTTGAGTTGGTTAGCTGTCTTGTACATCAGTAGTTTAGAATGTACCAACTACTATTCCTGCAGTTCTGACGCTCAATCTTTGCATCCCTGAGCTATTTTCTTGTTCAGAAATATTCCAGTGCTTATGTCAAATATGCTTGCACTAAGAATTTATCATCCCTTTCATTGTAATGTTAATCCAATTTCACAATTTCTCCATTGCTTTTTAATTCCTTTTCAGATAGTGGCGACGTGTAGATAGATTAGACGAGATAGCGATTTTTTAATAGTCGGGGAAAAAGTAGGACACTTTCAGGGAAGTTTGCAAGCATGTTTTTAGTATTATATTTTTAATATACGGAGGGTGTCAGATTTATCTGACAGCATGATAGAAGCATGAACAAGCATGAAGAGATACAAGCATGTGGATCAGTTCAAATAGGCCCAAATGACTTCTTCCACCAATTATACATAAAACATTATGATGGCTTTCAATCGCATTATTAGTGCGATCCAAGCCATCTTTTACACATTCGTAAACATTCCATTGTTTGATCTTATATTTTGGAGCTCTTCTTATTTCCTCAGTTCCCCTTTTACGAACAAGAGGTCCTCTTACATAGGTTTTATCAAAATAATCAATCAGTTTTGAATCAGACTGATCCATTAACTTTGAAACTTCCAAAAAACCATCAGCAGTATCACTTTCTTTTAAAAAAGATGTAGCTATCAACATTTTAACATTTGTTCTAAAAACCAACTCGTCTTTATATTTCTTCATTAAACCAAATTTTTTCAACTTCCTATCTACAGCCTGTGATAAGTGAAACAAACATGTTTTAATTGAACCTTTAGGAAAATAGAACTCAAATGCTTTAATTGAAGCTAACTCAAAGTCCACATGTAGAATGACAGATTCTGGGGAGTGAACACTGGCATTTTTCGCTAAATTAAAAAAATGTTTTTCCATAACTTTTTGTATTCCATTTCTGATTTGCCACTCATTAGAACGTAGATAAATGGAAACCACTTCCCATATCTTTTACCGAGGATTGTCACCATCTGGAAGAATAAGTAGGGTACGATTTCCAAAGGTTTGCATCTAAGCTCCACTCTGAGTCAATTTCCCAGGAGGCGTTGGATATCCTTGCTTTGTACCAAGAATAACATTCTCTCAGAGTCATTCGAGTCATGTAAGCAAAATCTTTCTTCATCCATCGTTGTAATTTCATTCAAAACGTTACGTTTTATTAAAACTCGTTGGCTCGACTTTACTTGTTCCTTCCTCTTTCCCTTCGGGCTGTACACATTGATTTATCACTATGTTTGGAAGAACTTCCTGGTTGGATAGTATTCTCCACCATAAACCTTGTGAACAATTTGTTGAAGGCTTTGCAAACTTCTCCGTATTGGCCATTTGTTCTAATGTCGTCAATAACTTTGATACCTTCAATACTTGGTGCGTTTCATGCGCATGTGCATCCGATTTTGGGATGATTTGATGAATGTTAGATCTCATATCGTCTGTTTGTTAACCTGGCTCCTACATTTCTGTTAGGGTCGGCGTTGAGCACATTTCCGTATATCTTATCATTTCTTTTTCTGTCAATTAATGTAGTATAGCCTATTCTTTGTAAATCTGCCAGTGAGTGGTTTTCTTTTGGTTGTGGTGTTGCTCAATTAAAATCCATCTTATTCCTAAATGTCGTAATTCAAGCAACTGAAACTTCAGTGGTAGATAAGCAAAGTGTATGCGGACTATTTAGTGAAATAATTGTTTACTTAAATAAATCATATCCATAGACTTTCAAATTCAAGAGGCATGGACTACTAGATATTAGAGCTCAAATATCTAGCGAGTCCATGAGTTCTCTCTGGACTGGTTGCGTATACCAAGAAATTTAGATTTTTTTATTCTACTAGAAGGGAAAAAAAGTCTACTTGAATTTCTATCCATCCAATATTGATAGAAACAATGACCAGAAGTAGAAGTCTAATTACAATGAAACAGGAGAACCAGTCATCTTTAATTGAAAGAATATTAAGGAAAATCATAGTTTCATGAATTATGTATTTTGATTATAAAATGTCAATGATGGAAATTTATATAATTGTATTCTGTCAAAGAATATTCTGTCGATGAAAATTTATTATATTAATATTTAGATAATAATTTATAATTATATATATTTATTTAATATTTAAAACTATTATTAATTTATTTATATAATTTTAAATAATATTATATAATTTATAATAATTATAAATTAATAAATAATATTATATAATAATTTATATATATTTCTAAAAATTCTTAATTATATCTTTATTTATTATATATATATATAAAAGTAATATATATTAATATTTTTTATATATTTAATAATAATATATAAATATTTAATTATATCATAATAACTTCTCCAAAATTCTAAATACACACAATCATCAAACATAACTCCTTCAAAAAATGCAACACAAACTTATATATATTTAACTCACAAAAATTTACCAATACACACCACCAACATTACAACAACGACTACCTTACTCACAAATAAACCAACCACACCGATACATTCACTACCCACACCACCACTCCAACAACTCCACAAAAACACCCTCCACACCAATCAACACTCAAACACAACAAACCCACCCCACCACAACAAACTCTACAATAAAACAAACCACACACCAAAAACAATATCCCTAACAACATCAAAAACAACAGACACACCACACACCAACACACCACACAACCAACACCAAAAACACACACAAAAACAACACACACAACACAACAATCAAACAAAAACACACACTAACACCCAAACAAAAAAACACCAACACCCACAACAACCACTCACCACCCAAAAAACAACACCACCAACACAAACAAACACTCACAAACCACACACAACCATACACACCCACCACCAACACCCAAACAACACCACACAAAACATAACAACACACACACCAAACTCCACACACACAAAACAAAACAAACCAAAACCACACAACACACCAAACACCCAACATCTACACTCAACAAACCACCACCAACACAAAACACATCAGAACACAAACAACCCAACCAACCTCACACAACACGACCACCCCACCTCCACCAAACCAACAACCAAAACACAGCAAACCAAACACAACACCTAACCACAACTAAACACAAAACACACCACACACCCAAACACCACCCCACCACACCACAACCACCACACACACACCACACACAACCACACACAAACAAAGCAAAACCCAACCATCACACAACCCACAACAACTCAAACAACACACCCAAAAACATCACACACCAACAACCCACAACCATACAATACCAAACCCACAAAAACCAAAACCAACAACCAAAACAAACCACAAGACATAACACAACAATAACATACCCATAGGCTCCCTACAACACATCCCCTGCCCATACTTCTGCTGCCCCATAACCCATTAATCCATATTGAACCCACAGTCCACTATGCATTTATAAGGGTTACTCACAGAAATCCTTAATGTTGTCAGATATGGAAAGAAGAACAGTTGGTGTCGGAAGAAAAGTAACGTTTGACCACGAAGATATTCTGTCGACGAAAAAGAAACGTGTCGATGAAAAAGACTACATCCCATTTATATATACAATAGTTATTATGAAATATTATATATATAGTACTCATATATATAAATTATATATATATTCGATTATATTAAAGATAAATTTTAAAAAATTCAACGTGAGTCTCAAGATAAAATTGTTAATTCACGAATATTTCCGTCTAAGACTTATCAGGTGATACGAAGTAACATGTACATGAAGTGAAATGACATTACATTATAAAGAAAGTAACAAGAGTTCGACTACTGTATTTTGCCCAGTCCTGCATCATTATTCTTCTCACATTTATCTGGAGGCTTAAACAGCTTCAATTAGTTTGACCATTTCCACACGGCGGCGATGATAAGAAATCAAAGAGCCCGCGGGAGATAATTGAAGGAGAAAATAAGAGGCGCCGTTCCGTCGTCCGTCACGTCCGTGTCTCCGTCGTACGCCCAGTTTGAGTCCGTACGCCGTCGTCCGTCGCGGCGTTGCGCAGCCTCGTTACGTTTCGTGTCGTCGTCCGCGCGCGTTGCCGCCCGCGCCCGTATATCGCCGCGGTACCCGTCCGCCCCCCGTCCCTCCCGTCGTCGCGTTCGCACGTCCGCGCCGTCGCGTGCCGGTCGGCGTGCGGCGCCGTAACGTATCCGTCGTCGCGTCCGGGTCGTCTCGCGTACGTCTGTCGCGTCCGTTCGTCGTTAACGTGCCCAGTTACCCGTTCTGTCGCCGTAACCCGTCGCCCCACCGTCGTCCCGCCCTGTACCCGTTCCCCGTCCCCCCACGTATCGTTGAGCGCGGTGTCGCCGTCGCGTTCCCGCGTCGTACGCGCCCGGTCGTCCGTCGAGTTCGTCGTAGGCGTCGTCTGTAGTCGTCGCGTCGTACGTGTACGCGAGCCCGTTACGCTCCCCCGCGTCGTGAGTCGCGGTCGGCCGTCCGTCCGTCCCCTCCGGCCGCTCGTCCCGTCGTCGTAACCCGCGTGCCTCGTCGCGTCTGTCCGTTCCCGTCGTAACCGCCCGTCGTAGTCGTGCCGTCCCGTCCGTCCGGTTCGTTTCCGTCGCCCCGGTACCCCCGCTGTGTAACAGAGGGGAGGCAATTGTGTTTAATTTTATAATGATGGAAAAACTTGGCTGCTGGTTGTATTACACGTACCACGGAGGTGTAGTCATCAATTCTTTTCTGAAAGTGCGATGCGTTTTCGCCACTACAATAACTTTCCGAACAGTGATATTGCAGACAATTTTGTTAGACAATAAATTGTTTAGAATTGCATAAATTCTTGCCTTTAAACAAAACACACAACCATAGCGACTTTTGCAACTGATGGGTGGTTGTTGATAAAATTGTTGGGAAAGAGGGGCATTTAGTTCTAAAGTTAGGAATGATGGGAATCGGGGCAGATTAGATTTCCTTAATAACAGATTTATTACACTTTGTTAACCCAAACGATCATTAACATACGGAACGTAGGATACTGAATAGGTCTTTGTTTCGCATTTCTGTTTTTATGCACAGTTTTCACTATAAAGATACTTATCTTGGACTGAACTAAGGATGACCAGTAGCTCTAAACACCATCTGCGAAAGAAGACTACGCAGAGACTGCTTGACAAGCGTTCCCTGTGGACGATGAGTTGCGCAAAGCTCCCGTAAGCGTTAACAGTCTTAATAAATTATTAATTTATCCTCATTATCCGCGCCGCGGGACGGCACTATCCCAAGGAAGAATGTATGACCCCACCCCCACTATGAACACTTTAAGAGATAAAAAAAGGCCTGTTTGAAAAAAAAACGGTAACACAAACACAATCTTCCCCAAAAATCCAACTAAAAAAGTGCAAGTGTCAGAAACGACATTTTATAACTTTCCCGTTTTCTCTTTTTCCTTTTCTTTTATCCTTTTTCTCTTCTCTTTTATTCTAATTTATTATAGAAATTTTTTTTTTCCGTTTTTCTTTTTTTTCTCTTTTTTCTTCTTACCTATCATTTTCTCTTTTCCTTTTGTTTTTTTTTTTTTTTTCTTTCCTCTTCTTTTATTTTTTTTTTTTCCTCTCCCCGACACACAGGATTGTTCTTCTTTTTAACTAATCAAACGTAAAAAATCTGATGTCCTTTAAGAAATGGAATGGTTTGGACCAGGGAGAGTGAGAGTAAATCTTTCAGGTAGACCGCCGCATATTCAAGTCAAAGCGAACGACAGTTAATTTACTACTTGTGTTGCAAACGAAGAAAATATCATCAATGTACTCTACGCCAGTATATGATATCCGTTGACCTCAATCCGCGCTCCTCGAATCCACTCCTCCATAATCTGTTTTTTTCTTTTTTTTTTTTTATTTTTTTTTTTCTATGAAAAAATTCATTAACACAAACAAAAACCGATGGGCCCTAGATAGGGGTAAAGGGGGGGTTACCCATTGCTAAATTGCCTAAACAAAAAAAAAACCCCGACTAGATTGCAAAACCCCAAAAAAAACCCCCGCCACAACTACTGAATGTTTGTAAAAAACTTTGTCTTTAATACAAATGTATAATATCAGATTTGATTTAGCTAGAAACCCCCAAATAAATCAAGCAAAGATTATGCCTTTCTAGTGGAAGAACGCTCACCATCAGTAAGGTGAGACATTTACCAAGAAAAAAAAACTAACAAAATATATCCAAGTAGACAAATTGTTACCAACGAAAAAAACCACAACATCAGACGACTCCACACCCCAACACCGGTAAAGAGGGATACTTTCCATATAAATTGGAAACAATCCAGAGAAAAGAATACCAAAAGGTGAGAATGAATTTAATTTTTGATTCATCTTTACAAATCCAAATCTTTTTCATAACTAATCCTAAATAATCTTTGTAATGGAAATTGAACGATTGGCGCTGGGTCTTGAAGGAATGAGCATCACAATCTTATCAAGGATTTGGGTTTGAACAGCACCATTCGCTAAAGTAATGAACTACATTTTTTTTATTTTTACCACAATGGGGTAGCAGAGAGGAGTATCTGTCTCTGTAGACACTAACACACTAAACAACTCCGGTCTGCCTATTATATGGATCTTTGTGATCTTTCTTTGATAGGAGAAGATTTTCATATTAACTCGGAAATAGCTCACTACACATCTCATTCTGAAGACCTTTTACTTTTAGCTGATTGTCCGTTTAGAATTGTAAGCTATCCGCTTTTCATGTGTGGTTTTTAGGATAGTGTCTCGGAATGAAGGGGGGTGGGGTGTGTCTCAACATAGTATCCATGTGTCCTCTAAACAGTTGGTTATATGAGACGTATCATGGCTATTTAAGCGAATTAGACTTTCAGAGGGTACAACCCTTCATATCAGGAGATTACGGATATCACTGATGACTTAAACATAGGTATATATATAGATATTTATATATTTATATATATCTATATATATATATTTGTAGTATATATATATCTATATATAATATATTTTATATATATATATAGATATATATAATATATTTATATTGATGATGAATTTCGGACCATGTGGCCGGTCGAAATAAATGAAATGAAAAGAAAGAAAGGCCAATAAATAGGATCTTAATATTAGTTCATAATAATGTCTTTCTTTTTCAATTTTATTTTATATCTATATATATATATATCTATATATATATATTTATAAATCGTCGCTGGTTCAAACTACCACGTCTAGCTGAGCCATCAGGCGAAAATGGTATGTGGTGGTTAACATCTGTTGAGATTTGATATTTACAATTGCCAGGTTACTTGTTAAACATGTAATGAGTTGCGCTGCGTGAAGCGCCTCAATCTCGGATGCGGATATTAAGTGATAGCAGAAAGCAGTTCCGCCTCCACGTGGCTGCGTTAAAGCAGTGCCTTCATGGCTAATATGTCCGGTTGGCCTTGTGGGTTTGAGGGTATGCTTGCACGTCCTCTAGCTCCAACGTCGCTGGTTCAAACATACCCACGACTGAATGGAGGCCAACAGGCCGAAAACATTGTCTACGTGGTGGTTACATCTGTGAGGATTTGAGATATATATTTTATATATATATATATATATTTTATATATATTTATACTTTATATATATATATATATATATATATATATATATATATATATAATATATATATTTATAGATAATAAATATTAATAATATAGATATATATAATACATCTTATATATTATATAAGATATATATATATATATTTTATAAGACGATATTTCGTTTGACACTCGATCACGTCTAAAATTCGTCTGAACAAGTTATCAGAAAATCATATGACACAAATGTTGATCTTCCAAGACCGTTATCCATGACTTTAACGACAATTCAAGAGAATATAAAGCATATTACTGAGAACAGTAACATTCCTTTTTCCAATGATATGAAAACGATCAAAGAATTTAAGTCAGTTCCAGATATCAAGATATTACCTTCAGACAAAACAAACGATTGATAGCCATTGATGAATCTCGCTTACAGAATTTAACAGAACCTCACCTAGAAAATTATCAGCTGCAAATAGCCAAACTTCCTGTTACAATACAAGAGGAGTTGAACAAGAAACTTTCAAATATTGCTTCAAAACAAAATTCAAAATTGAGAAAGAATTTAGAGGTGTTGAAGTTCTGATCCTCTCCCAAGTCAGTTAACAATCTTACCTAAGGATCATTAAGACCCCTTATCCGGTCGTCCTTTAGTGAGTGCAACAGACTCTCCAGATACGAGTTTGTCTCGATTTCTTGCTGATCGCTTAAAGGCTTCACTCGATTCATTCCTGCACATGTGAAAGACACTAGTTCTTTTTTGACATCTATTTCATCAGTGAATTTTCGACCAAATGAAAACATCTATTTCGGATCATTTGACGTCAAAAATCTTTACGGATCAATTCCATTATCCGGTGCTGATAATGTGTTTTCAGTCGTAGCAAACTTCTTCGAAATACACAAAGATTGTACGAAATTGAATTCATTAAGCTCCAATGATTTTCATGATCCAATAGTCTTGGCACTTACCTCTGACATAATCTTCTATGACAACAAATTTTTCAAGCAGTGTTAGAAATAAAAAGGGTACTACCAAATGTCATGGCGTGTAAACATGCAAGTGATACATTTCTTAAACTGAGTCAACGTACTCACAGATTTCTCTTCTTCAGAGAGTAGTTCCAATACGGAATAACTTTACAGGAAAATAAATTTTGTGCGTGCGATAATCATGAAATGACAAATCAGTTCGAATCTTGGATGTGTGACACGTAAGAAATGACTACTTTCAGAATATGTGAAAGTCTTCAAAGTTAACATTACCATGTTCATGAATAATCTTAAAAAGAAATATCATTGGTATCTTAATCGGACGAGCGTTCAGAGACAAACGGTCGAGATTGTTAGTCTGTCACGGTATGCTAAATCTTTCATTATATCGAATCGATCTTTGACATTCTTCTCTTTACACTTTCGATTTCATCAATGTACTTTTTCCGATAGGATTCATACAAGAAACCAAACTCAAGGCATAGGTCGAACATGCGTCAAGTAAAGCTTCTAAAATGACACGGTAATCTATTTGATTAACGAAGCGATTGATAAGTCCGAGCATTCTTCGTGCTTATTAACAATGATGTTCACATGAAGCACTGAATTCCATGGTATTAGAGAAGGGACAGGCCAAATCTTTGTAAATGAGACGTAGGAAGTTGTCAAATAGGATAAGGTATTCAACTTTGGCATTTGATTTACGAGATGCATAACTCCAGATTTAGGATACATTTGTGGATAGTTTCCATTATCTGTTACACAATTCGTTCGACAGAGAGATACGTTGTATTGAAATCTGTAAATAATAGATGATCAGATGTTTTGGCCAGGATGTATTAGCTTTATATCATCGCGAACGTGTTATTGCACTATTATGATATTTCATCTATCGAGAATCGTGACAAAAAGGTCTATCAGTGTTTTGATTTACCGAAGGGTAATACCTCAGTCATTTAGCTTCATCATATGCACTTCGTAGAGTCTAAATTGTGGACATTCATCAAACAGACATTATCTTATGGAAAAGATATATAGATGACATATTTGTGTTTGCTACCTCTCAGTGGATGACATTTTAACGAAGCGAATGCCACATCAATCATCATATTTCTTTCACTCTGAATGCCTACCATTTAGTCTTCATTTCTGGTACATGTTAAATGTTGAAGACAATGCTGTTAAAATATTTTTCTATTCAAAGATTGTCATAGTGGTCTTTACTCCTTGGGACAGCATGTTCATCAGAAGAATAGATCAATCTATTGCATGAAGAATGGCATGAGAATGCACAGAAAACTGTTCTGTTCAAAATAAATAAGTGTGTGGCATTAGATGGATGAAGAATCCGCTTGCCAACAACGGTTATCCTATACATGTTCATAACAAATATCTGCGCTATAGGATCCTAATAGCCCTATAATCCTTTGAAACAACAACATTATCATCAATAACGTGCAAAGCAAACCAAAAAA
>CAJQUW010015998.1:0-155529 GCA_907163375.1 Prostheceraeus crozeri | reverse complement strand
TTAATGCTTTATGAAAATCTTGATGGTACTTTATATATGCATCGATGTTGCATTGTTCGGATTCTCAAAAAATAATTCCCTTTGTGCACACTAGAAATTCAATTTTTTTCTTCTTATTCATTTGAAATTTAATACATGCATTATCGAAGTATAGAAACTTTTTCTTTCTTCTAATTCAGAATAATTAACGGAAGAGCATTTTACGATATAGTAATAAATAAGGGTAGGGATTTTACTACTGATACCAGTAGCATGGAGATTTCGTAAAGAGAAAAATTAGGCACCAATGGGCACGAACTTAGGCGCCAAGGCTTCGTGCCCACTCGTGCCTTGTGTTGGTTAGAATTGATGCCTAAGTTTCGTGCCTAATTCAAGGGAAACTTCGTGCCTTACAGTTTACAGTGTATAACACATTACATACATGTAATATCCATTTACTGTACATTTAGGCCTCTGCGATTACCATGAAAATCAAAACAATTCAGATGTAGAAGCTTTTTATAGCGTATCTATATAATCAATCCATTGCACAATGTTCGCTGATGATGCGACAATGTTCATTACAAACGTTTCTTTCGCATTCATGTCAGATCTGTCTCACCTTCCTCTCCAATCGTCGAGGACAAAGGTAGCAGCGGCGTCTGACGAGATTGAAGGTTACGCGAACAGGTCCTGGAGTTCCAGCCGAAGAGACCTCTGCTTCGTCAGACACCGCCATCAGCTGTGTTCCTAGTTCTATCAGGAACAAACGGCGTCTATGAGATGCTGTAGGGTAGTATTGAGGATGGATGGAGGTGTAGATGACAAAGGCACTGTAGGAGGCCATGTCAATTAGATTGCAGAATATGGCAAATATCGCCTTGTCTTTCGTTTGCAAGAATATGTCCTGCACACTTGATCAAGAGTATCGACCCCGGCCTTGTTTCGATTGTAATTGAGAATCATTTTTGGCTTTCTTGGTTCCTCTGGCTGATATTCATCGTCATGATGAAACGTTGAAATCAGTGCCACGGCTTTCCCCTTCTTGGGAACGTAGGAGACTTGACGTCTCGTTGGAAGCCAAAAATACTTGTGAATGGTTCGCGACTGGGTGATGGTTGCATTTCTTTCGGAAGCTCACCTTTATTCTTTCTCATTGTTCCGGAATATGTCAGATCACGACCAAGAAGTGCTCGGGCAACATCAAGGCTCGAAGAGAAATTGTCTGCAGTCATGTGACGGCCGGTGTTCGAAAGAAATTCCGATAATTCCAAAACGACTCGAAATGCTTGTCCTATACCTCACGATTCGCGCCGATGCGTCCGGTGTAGATTTGAAAATTGCAACAATAGCTGTTTTCAGATTCTATCATGGACTATTGGCTTTACCTGATGTTACAAAAAGAGCCAAAAGCATGCAAAATTTGTCAAAATAGAGCTGGGGGCCTCAAAGGCCCCCACTGGTACTTAACAAAGACACTTAACGCTACAAAAAAACTACAGCCATATAGCACCTAAACTAGTGCGCATGGAGACTTAAAAATTCACATACATGTTCTAGACATGATAATTGAAGTTCTCAGGAAATCTGATTAAACTTGATCAAAAAATGGATAGTCAGGAATAAAAATAAAAGTCGCTGGGGGCCTCAGAGGCCCCCATGGACGTTAAAGGGTTAATATACCCGGGTATATTAACGTGATCCAAACTGGTTCTGCAGTTCCGTCATTTTCCAACTAATATACCCTTTGAATATATCAGTGGAAAACTCTGGTAATCTCCGCACAAATCTGAATCTTCTCATATAAGAATTTTATAGATTTAAATTTTATAGATACTTGTTTGAGTCGATACTCTACCTGTATATGCTTACTCAATGATCGACACTCCACCTGCATATGGTTACTTTATGAACCATTCGAAAATTTTTTTCTGACTTTGGTGTGTTCATTAGCAAACATTCTGCCAGCAGAATGAAAAGCCAATTTAATTTTCTGCCGGTAAATAGGCTTTGAACGACAGCTTAATGCCGAAACCGACTGAAGATTCTGTCGTTCTACTCTACTGGCAGAATTTTTAGTCGGTTTCGGTATTACACTGTTGTTCAAAAAGACTATTTACGGGCAGAAAATTAGATCGGTTCAATATTCAGCTGGCAGAACTTTAGTTAATGAACAACTTCAATATGAATAAAGCCGCTCTATTATAATTTTAAACAATTGTTTTACTACTATCTTTTTGATTAATTCCAGCTGATTTTTTATGAATTCAGCCTCCCTGAAGCCTCTTGTCTTCAAAAATTTCCTTTAGGGATAATGTCAAAAGTATTG
Source organism: Prostheceraeus crozeri (assembly GCA_907163375.1). Classification (NCBI taxonomy): domain Eukaryota; kingdom Metazoa; phylum Platyhelminthes; order Polycladida; family Euryleptidae; genus Prostheceraeus; species Prostheceraeus crozeri. The sequence continues at coordinate 153,221 of CAJQUW010015998.1, read as the reverse complement.
CATCGGCTCAGTCGGTGATGTAACCACGAAATCAAATTTGCATCTACTCACCCAGTGTAGCGGCCACAGACTACAAGAAAGTAGTGTCCTCTACTGAGGATAGTATGAACATATATCTAAACACGTTAAGTTTTAGTGAAGTTGCTTTAGCAGATTAAGATGAATTGTTCGAACTTGAATGATGATAATAGCTCAGTCTATTAATGAATGTGCTGGAGTTCACTTGTGTGACCATTTTCCGTTCGTAGTCGAGGACATGCAATTAAGCACTGTTAAAAAGAAAATTTCTGTTATTAATTGAATTATTGTATATCTATTTCAGTGTCACATGCAATGAATTTCCATGAAAATAATGTAGCAATTGTTACTCGTAGCCGAGCCTGAACAATGTTGGTCTCGCTGCTATTACGACGAAATTTTGCTGGCGCCGAAGTTTCGCATGACTTCCCACGCTTGAGAGCTGTGATGAGACCAAATTTTATGAAATATCAAATGAAGTGAAGGAGTTTCATCTTCCTCGAATTCGGTGGCTAAACATGGGTTCGAAACTATCATAGTTGTAACAGATGGGATTTATGACCCTTCAAGTTACAGTCATTATGCGATGAACAGAAAACGGAAATCCAGTTGCTGCTTTGTGAAGATATTCAGGCAATACATCTTTTTGCACTTTTAGACACATATACACTTTGCGCCAGTCGTTCGGACAACTTCGCCTTAGATATGATGCAGGATAATGTTTAGGATGATACAGGGCAAGGGAGAACACTCAACGATGACTTCTCAGAATTCGTTAAATAACTTATGTGCCTTTCGTATATGTCATGTAGCTTGCAGTATGACTTGGTGTAGTCGGCCCATATGTTGCATGTGGGTCATTCCACATCAAAACGTCAAATTTCGGAAAAGTGAGTGGCGAAGGTTATCAGATTTTCATGAAAGTCACATATTTTCATCATTCGGTTCTATCTAGATGAAATCCAAAATATTTCGAAAAAATTCCATCAGGAAGGTAGCTTGCGTGGCTTTGACTTATTCGAATTTTTCTACATCTAGAGAATTTATGAAAAAATATATACATCTTTGACGGGCTACATCTCCTATCTCGCAGCGAAGTTGAAGAAAATTCTTCTACTGCTTAATTGATACCCAACCATAGATGTTCCAAGCGGAATTCGTAACTTTTTCGTTGTGAGAAAATTTCTGTGGGCCCTCAAAAAAGTAGAAATTTCAGAAAAGTTTTGAAAAAATCGAATTTTCAAGCATTTCTAAAAAAATGCAAAAGTAATTTTTCGGTCCCATCTTCTGCAGGCGACTACAAATACATCCAAATGGTTGTAATAGAAATTTAGAAAATCACCAGGCATCGGGAAAGTGGTTTTGGAATCTCAAATTATATGAACAATATTCAATTTTTGACATCTTTGACTCATTCCTGACGATTTCTCGCAGCAGCTACGCCAATTCTGATAGGTCGAGTGTTTTACGCATCACATGAGCTATCTGAAACTGTAATCAGAAGTAACTCTTTCCACCAAGAAGTATGATTTTTTTTTGAATTTGAAAATATGGTAAAATTAGATCTTCTGTGCTGCTACTATCAAATTTATGTGGTATGTGGCTTGCAATTAACAGATTGTTAACCTGAATGTATATATTAACCTGTTATATGATGAAAATATGTGACTTTCATGAAAATCTGATAACCTTGGCCACAGGCCTTTTGACGTTTTGATGTGGAATGACCCTTACATGTAATTTGTCCTTAAATTCAGATTTAATTAACCGCAGACTGAGTTACTCATGCTTGGTAGCAACAGAATCACTGACTTGTGATCAGCGGATCTACCACACAACCTTACAATTTACTTTTTTTCTGAGCGTCACTGGCATCCAATGAGGATTGACAAGCAGCCTTCGCAACTGACGAGATTGATGCTAATGTGATCTAAATCTTCAACCGTCACAAGAAAAACGTACTTTCTAATAAGTTTTGCATAGGGACCCACTTAACGTAATCCGGCTCAGTAGGTTGGGTGGCTCAATTTTATTAAGCAGTCAACAGCAAAAATGCGACACGGGGCCGAACCCCTTCGCACCTGCGGATGGAGTTAATATATGACCGGAGTTGACTTATATTTCCTCACTAAATTTCTCAGTAAGAACATGTCACCTAGCTATCACTTCATTTGATGTAGGCCTGTCGATAATGAAAAATCGAAAAGAGTGCATGAGACGTAACAAAAATGCACTATTAATTTCCCTGGAGCGACAGTCAATTTGCATTCATTTCACAACGTAGTTTAACATATGTTTCAGTCATTTTCTTGTACAAGTGGCCTTCTAGAACTTAATACCATTGGGTAAAAAATCGGGCTGTGGTCACCAGATGAATGATAAATTAGATTTATCCAGTAGCCTGCATACAACAATAACATCCATTATATATAGCCTACATTTGCATGTAAATTGCACGGTGTGCATTGATTCAACATTGCATGAAGTATTTTACACATCACTATATACTGGAAATGAAAAAAAGTCACAAACAAAATATATATTATAGAGTTCCTTAGAAGAACGACAAATAACGGCAGCGGGTAAAATACCAGCATTTCAGATGCTGAAAATCCGGCTCTGGCCGTTTTTAGAAAAAGTGACAAATCCGGTGCACCCTTAGCGTTTTCTTACTTGGAGTTTGACGATGTCTCACAATTTTAGTACATCTCGTAGTTCTTGTGACTGGTTGATCGCATTCATTTGTTATTATTGTAGGATTGATGAGTGTGAAGTCACGACCAACAGTGAAGTTAGACTTATAAATTGAATATGTTGGTTATATCTGCTGCTGAAGCTGTGTATGCGGCTAAGTTTTCACCATGGGCGCCTAATCGAATCGCATGCATATCAAACAGCAACTTTGGTATACAGGGTGGCTCATTTATTCAAATTTTTGTGACAAACGGAGACCATCATTCACTTGCATATCAGAGGTGTTATCAAGATGCACTATTTGAAATTTGTTGGCTGGATGCAAATTCTATTGTTTGTGGAAGTGGTGATGGATGTCTTTGCTTTTGGTCGCTTTTTGAGTCACAGAATGATATTCCAACTCAAGTGTTAAAAATACATGATGCAGAAATACACTCACTTGATTCCCTCAACAATCAAATTGTAACTGCTTCTTGGGATGGTGGTATAAAGATACTCGATGGACAATCAAGTACTGTCGTGAAGCAAATTGCAGGTACGGAAGAACTAAATTTCTTGTTAGTTAATCTGTCATAGGCAGCACAGTATTCTCTTTGAAAACAGTTAAGCAGTGACTATTCCACCAGCTGAGCCGAAACATTGTTTTTCCATGTTTATTACTACATCTCGTATTTCTCAGCTATAAGAGACTCCAAATCTCTCAATAATATGGCAAAAAACATCTATTAAAATGCATCCTGACTCGTTGCTTCGCCTGTCTTCGACTGTTTTTTTACAACAGTGGTGACACAAACTTCACCCCCACCATATTCCCCGACTCAACATTAATGCCAGAAGTTGAAATTTAGATGTTTCGCACAAAAGTGTGTGACAACTTGGGATGCGTCTGATTTCAAATCCGACTGGATCTTTAATGTGTTAAAGATTATTGTACTAAAGTAGTTAGAAAGTATGTTATTTATATGATGCCATAATTAAGTACACATCTATTGAACATAATAATGTTATTAGAAGCAAGTTTGGATCATTATTTGTTTATGATTTAGTATCAAATTCATCTAGCCATACTTACAGTGATAGAAGTAGGATTAGATCAAATATATCTCCAACCCAAAGCCCGATATTCCTTCCGAGAGTCACAGAGACTGTCGACTCAGGTTAATTAATTGAGCGAACAAAACTTTGGCATCACCGATTCGGTGAATGATTGAGTAATTTTCCAATACAGCATGTTTTCGGCTGTATAGTAAGAATTGCCGTCACAAGAGTGTAATGGGAATGACTATTTCAGAATGTGGTTTTAGTCTGCTGAAACCACAGAATAAGATTCACTTGCACGCGCTTCGCTTTCTAAAATGGAAGAATCGTATATAACCTAAATGTCGAAATGGCACATTACAGAATTAGACAACTTGCTTCTTCTCGAATGGATGATTCATGTATCGCTTACTATTCGAAATGGCAAATAATAAGCTGTCAGCAGAGGACACCAGAGCCAGTGGGAGAGGTGTCTGACATCGTTGTCTGGCTAGCATTCAATTCAGTGCATGCACTACGCAGTGAGGAATGCTAAGAAGAGGATGGTGGAATCATCAGGTGAACCAATTTTCGTAGGACTGCTATTTTTTTTTAACAATGATCGGAAGTGCCAACATTATGGAGAAAACTTGTGCGCAATTATCTGAATTCTTCGAATCTGAAGGAATTGTGGCAATCGAAGCACTTTGCTGGAACTCAGAGTAATCCGTAAGCGACGCACGGCTTTTTTCCTATCTCTGTAAGGTATTACTAGGAATTCCTTTTTGCCCACTTAGTAAGTTCCGCGATGTGCCGTCGATTTCGAATCAATCACACTTCTAGCAAACCGAAGCAGATAAACAAAATATTTAATTCTGTGGCTGAAACACATAATGCATTGTGGCAGTATGGAGCGATCAACAAGATAGAAGATGGAATGCAAGAATTCAACTTAATTGCAGTACAGTACAGAACCTGTGACTGCCAAACCAGCAACAATAGAATGCAGCACGCAATATCAGGGTGGAGTGCTCATATCGTCTTAACTCAGTTTCAGAGGATTCATGATGTTCTGATGTCATTGTCTGGGTCATTGTTTCCGATGTTAAGAACACTGGTTTTACGCTCATCCAGAAATCGAATGTATCCTTTAAATCAACTCTGTCAACCCATTGACAAGAATTATTGGAAGGAAAGAGTCGCTTTACCAAAACTATCCCAGGCGTCATCCATGATGGGAGAAGAGACGTTCCGTATGCAGATCTCCGTTGAAATCCAAAAAAAATCTCTCATAAAGAGCAGTATTTGTTGCTGCTGATTTACAGGGACCTAACTGAGTGCAGGGCATCGGGAAAAACGAGCTCACATTCCCCGGGGACTATACTCTTGATAGAAGGCATTTTTTGGATGAGGTATGGCAAGTGAGGATTTACTGATTCGTCAACCACTGTGAGACCACAGTGTTTTTGAAGTAAATACTCAATGCTCCGCATACCACAGGTTGCGAAGCTTTAACCAAACTATCATCGTCAGGTTTCGAAAATCTTATCTCGGCACATATTCAACAAGTAGCTCACTCATGTCTGATACATGTTTATTTTCAGCAGATTAAAGCCATTTTCAGAGATGGTCATTTTCATTGCAATTTCATCTGCTGAAACTTACCAATTATCATGACAGCACGGAAGTACAGGCTGTGCGTGCGCAATGCCAGGGTTGGAAAACTCACCTGTCTTTGAAATTTTTTCAAAAAACTATCTATCCCTATTTACCAGTTTTTAAAGCTGAAATCGCTGCAATTGGGTCTGGAGCCATCTTCAAACCATGCTATGGCAATGTGCATGAGCATCTACAATGTCTACTAATGGTGGGGGTACTAAAGTAGGATACAAGGGACAAGAATACTAAGTTACGAGAGTATTCGCTTCGTCTTCCTGGAATTTTCTGCTACCATTCCAGATGGATTGGTGGTTAGTTAGAATTCTTAAATTGATATCATTATTCAAAACTACGCAGTATTATAACTAAAACTTGTTTATTACCATCGTGTCAATTACTCGTGAAAATGTAGTTGATAATAATTACAAATTACTTATTTAAAAATATAATTTATTGCAATTACTAATAACATTTCTATCATTTTAATTGAAATCATTTACAAATTACTCCGCTTTTCTGCAATTTCATTTCAATTGCTTAAGATTATTGCCAGTGCTACACTACACGTTTTCCCGCCAATTGTTTTTTTCCGGACGGATGCTCGAAGGTTTATTACGATTTCTCCTCGGAAGAGCAGACCGCTCTGGTAGCGTTGATATTAAATTAGCGTATTTTCCTCCTTACCCAGGTGTTTTCGTCTTACCTATCTACCAATTGGTTCTAGCTGAATTTACTATTCTGAAATGTCGAGGCTTGTGGATTCTAGGCGACTTGATCCAATTTGCATTTGCGCATTTCTGAAATTTGAATTGATTCAAATATTTAACCAAACCTTCCGGGCAGAAAGTGAAATGTAGTTTCAGATATCCGGACACATCTGCAGTTCTTGGAAGTTTTTTTATAAGTGTGTCAGTAGGTATATTGTGAAAGATAACCTATCCAGTGTGCTTGTGATGCCTTTCTCATTCCAGGAGATAAAAAGTGCTTGATTTATGGCAGTACATGGAATAAATGGGAACCACCAGTCTTTGCATCATGTGATTCCCTTGGAAAGATATCCATTAGAGATTCAAGGATGAACTCAAACACTCCGCAGACGACAATAACTGGTCACTATTCCGAAGTTCTTTCTTGCTCTTGGTCTAACTGCATGGCATTGTACAGTTGTGATACCACTGGAAGAATGTTTGTATGGGATCGCCGATCACCTAGGCAGCCAATTACCTCATTTGTAGGACATGAACGTGCCGTACGAAAAGTTTTGGCAATCAATGAAAATGATGCTCTTTCATGCGGTTATGACTTTACTGTTAATCATTGGTCAGGAGAGAGGTTGGTGAACTCTTGGAGGCATCACTCGGAATTTGTTTATGGCATTGATTTCATGCCTAGTGAAAGGAAAGTACTGGATGGCGCTTGGGACCGTCGACTTCATATCTATGCTATATGAATAGGTGACTGATGATCCGAAAGATTGCTATGTCAGATATGGGTAAGTCGGAAATTATGCTCTAGTAACCTAACAGCCAAGCATTTTAATCACCATGCGTTTTCATATCATTTTATTTTCAAGTCTAATAATGGTAATGAAGCTAGTAAGCAGGAAAATCAGTGAAAATATATTCCATGAAGTGATTATTTTGCTCGGATGACCTGGCGGTAGTAGCGAAGGATGAGAATCAGTTAGAAGAAAGGCTGGAAGACTGGGATAGAAATTTTACGTCTCATGGTCTGAGAATGAGCTTGAAGAAGACTGAATTGATGTGGATAGGCAGGAGCGGAAGGACTTGGTTGTGGGTGTGAGAGAAGTTGAAATGAAGCAGGTAGATGAGTTTGTGTACCTTGCTGTAATGGTCACTGAAGATGGTCAGGGCGATGCAGAAGTAAGAAGGCTGCAAGTCGGAGGTGAGGCACACAGAAAAGCGGCAGGAATTCTGGGGGGACAGAAAAATTGGTAAGAGGATATGCGGATTTTCGAAGCTTGTCTTACCAGCATTGACATACGGATTAAAAACGGTGGCACTAACTGAGCAGCAACAAAAGATGTTACATATGTGTGAAAATAACTATATATGGCGCATCTGCGGTGTAAGGTTGGTGGAGGAACGAAGAGTGACGGAGCTGAGGGAGGAAGTAGGTTGAAGAAAACGGTGACACAGAAAGTGGTAGAAAAGAGATTGGGGGGAGGCAGGGGATGTGGTGAGGCTGGCAGACGAAAGGGTAGTGAAACAAGTGGAAGAGATGGATGACACAATGACAAGAAGACGGGGACTGCCAAGGATTCATTGTAAAGACTGTATCAAGAGAGATCTGGAAAGCACAGAAGAAAACTGGAGAACATGGAAGGAGAAGGCGAAGGACAGATTGAAGTGATGGCAAATTGACAAGGAGGCGTCAAAGGGTGTGGTGGAGGACATGAAGTGACTTCTGACTACGCTTTTGCACCGATTATATAAATGTCGTGTTATTTTTATGTGTATGACCTACAGTTGCGTTTTCGGTTGAAACATAATCTTAAGAAAGTCTGCGATCTCCTTTAAAATCCAGATAAATGATTTGCAGTAGATTTTGTATTTAGAGATGAAGGCCAATTGATTTTGGGAGGTCTACAACAATAACACACTTGCATTCGTTTCAGATAGACTTTCAAATATCACTTTTTCTGGCCAAGTGACTGAAGTCAACTACATACAATGCTTCAAGCCGGGGCCGTGGTATTGTCTATCATCTCCGGCTCCGACCTGCTAAAACGGCTCCGAAACCCGGTCTTGCAGCCCTTTTATCGTATTTATCAATCGATGATGCACGAGATGCGAAGCGTCTGTTAAATCAGCTTCAGACACAGCTATGAAATCCTTATCAATTTATAGATTTCCAAGACATCGAGTCTAAACGTTTTGGAGAACTTCGTTTCATTCTAACAATTTTGACAAATTAGTGATAGAAAGTTGTTTTCACTACAAAGGCAAATTCATGAACCTTCATTGATCACATGTCCTACCTTGTTACTAAATCTATCTTCTATTTGGAGTTGTATGCAAGTAATCTGATTCTATGATTATCGCGGCATACTCCGCTATTTTAAACCATGGTTTTTCTTTGCAGGATTCAATAAAATGTTACATCAGTAGCCATGATTTACCGATGATTGAATGATCTATCAATTTGATGTGCTGGTACATTGGAAGGACGCCTCGGATATATTATTTCATTTTCACGTGGCGAAGAAGGAAGGAAATCAAAGAATTGGAACTGATTGAACCTTATATATGTCTCTGCATTCATTTTGTAGAAAAATGAGCAATTCAAAGTCAAGTGCTGACATCAAATCAGAGTATATAGGATATTTCGAACTATTCAATGAATCGTTACTAAATCACAAAATGAGATTTTCAAATCAAGATTACGAGTCATTAAAATAAAATCATGATTTGCAATGTAGTTATCCTGCCAGCTCATTTCTTCAGTCTTTGGCTAGTAGTGGAGTGACATTTCATCGAAATTGTGGATTTATTCCAATAGATTTCTTCGCGTATTATTGCTATCGTCTACAAGAAATACGACTGAAGACTAAATTATTATATAAGTGACTGATCCCACTTTTAAACTGTCACTAATTGAATGAGTGAATGCGGGTATGCACTTCGATCTTAGGATAGTGTAATTTTTATGTTCATGCAGATTAGATAATCCAATTATCTAATCAATCTTTAGCAATCTTGCACATAGTAGCTTATCTTGAGATCTTAAGTAATCTTCATATCTTCATCATTTAGAGAGGGTTTTCATGACCAGGCTGCGATTTATTACGTAATTACGTAATGTGTACAGTATTCATGCAGTCTGCGAACATTTTGCTCATTGATGGTTTATTTCGTTCATTTTATTATTCATACATGTGCATCTTTCATATGTCCTGTGAGACATCTTTTATTTCACTCTTAGGTTAATGAAATTGTATTGTGAATTGCTTCCCGTCAAATAGTTTCATAATTGTTTCCATCGACGAAGCTGAATCTATCATACAGAAAGGCCTAATCAAGAATCTCGGATGAAGATTCTGAAGTTTATGAAAATTAAAAAGTATTTTTCGAAACTAATGCTATTTAGTCAAGCTTTTCCTTACTTGCAACTTTTGCAATAAACACCAATTTTTTGAAGATCAGTCATAATTTGTTGTTTCAATTTGGATTTCAGTGAACTAATGAGTCTTTAATATGAAGGCGGAAATATGTTTGTGCTGGCAGTGAACTAGACAGCGAAGTCTTATTTTTCACTTTTACAGCAACATTACCGCTGATGAAGCTATAGTAGTGTTTTGAATGAATAGCTTTTAATTTCCTTTTTTATCTCATGCGTCTAGTCAAGCACAGTTGACTCTGTTGACTCAATTATACGAGCCCTGTACAAATGACTAGTTGCAATATGTCATTCGAAGATTTGTAAGGTTTCATAAGGATTTGATGTATGGTGTTATATGACCGTTCGAATCATGAGCAACAGATTTAAACTTCACCAGTGATGGAAATATCTCGATAGTTTTAAATGCAAATTATCAACTTTTGATTTGGAAAAATCAAGTAGGCAAAATGATAGTATTTATTCAAGAAAATGATGTTGCGAGTATCATTGGGTTCTGAGTTGATGCAATGACAAGATGACTGTTTGTTTTTATTTCAATGCAGAAGTTTTGTCTTAACATGTAGTCCATGTACAGACATGTTTTATCATCTTTATTCATTGAGCAAAATATCGTTGTTAATATTGACCACTGAGAAGTTATTGATCAAGTTGCAAATATGTTATTGTCTGTTTTTTGAAAGATTTTGAAACTTAAGTTTATTATTCATAGCAATATTTTGCTGCATCAATAAATCTTTTTGCAAGAATTGATTTTTCTCTTTGACCATGTACTATCAGTCTACATTTAATTTTGAAATACTCATCTAATAGAACTTTGTAAAAATTAATGTGAACACTCTCTAACCGAAGACTTGGATATCTTTGGCTTCGACCGACTTCTAGTAGGTGATTTAAATGCGACCTTTTTCGTTAATTTGTAATGTCATTCGTGCAGGACATTACGTAAGTTGTTGCTTGACAATCTGAAGGGCAATTCCACGGCTATTTTCAGCCAAACATCAAACGTGAAGTGCCACTTAAACGAAGATGAGATATCTTAAATCAGAAGCCAATCAAAAAGTAAAATTTATGCCACTCAATGTTAAATATCATAGTAAAAAATGTGCAAACCCTTTGCCGACGTTTCGGGTCCAGACTCCTTCTTGAGACAATACTATTTAGATGAGATGCATTTAATTGTGGCAATTGACAAGCTCTCACCTTCGCTACTGCCGTGCTGATCAGGCTACTTAACAGGGATGAATTCTTTAAGCAGCTTAATATCCAACCCAACTGATGGTAATTGGATGTTTGTGCGATGGTGTTTGATGATGAATATAATCAAAGAAACCAGTGTGACAAGCAAACTAATTAAAAATCGAGGAAATGAAATAAATCGACGGTGGTTGTTATCAATGCTCTAATGCTCAGGGCTGCTGTGGGGATGGGGATTAAATGAGGATCCCCATACGGGAAAGGGGATTGATATTTTCCCCATGGGGATCCCCACTTATGGGGAATTCAGAGCTTATCACTGTGTTGATAAAATTACTTCAATAATATAAATAAAATTTCCTTACTGTACTACATACATTCTGTCGTCAACGTCCAGAAATAGTGTCTCGAGCGCTCAGCTAACTTCAATTAAACCTTGAATTAGAATTAACTATCCACCAGCCACTCATGTGACTTTCGAAGTTGATAGCCTTATACGGGAGGGTGTTCATGATGAGGATGAGAAAACAAAAATACGGCGCTCCCTTTAGTAACGGCTTTAATAAAAACTAGTTGCTAAAAATGTTTACACGGCAAACGTTTCGCGACGCAGTCGCTGCCTCAGTGCACTAAGAAGAAGGTAAAAGCAGTCAGAGTGCGTGGTTTATATATCAGGGTGATAATACCGTAGACAGAGTATCTCAGCCAACCAGCTCGTCTTTGCGATTCAACTGTGGTCTCCTATTTCTGATGTAGCGAGCTTCAGCCAGACGATTTTCAAGAGGCGAACTATGCTTGGCAATGATATTGATTGTGAAATCGAAAATGTCAAGGTTACTGTCGTGGTCATTTATCGAATATTCGGAGAGGGCACCAGTATTGTTCTGCAAGCGCAAGCTACGTTCATGCTCCTCGAGAAGAATTTTGAAAGGCCTATTAGTTTGCCCAATGTAACTTTTGCTACAATGTCTACAAGCAAATTCGTAAATCACAAAGCGCACATCCCAGGGATAAGGGTTGTCGAGAAGATCACAGAGATTACACTTTACATGTTTTTTAGCAGATTTTTTAGAAAAGTATTGGCTAGTGGTTTTATTAGGTTTGCTTATCAAGGTTACAGGCAGCTTGTATTTTCTTATTAAATTATTGATTTTTCTATTACAACTATCATTAATAAAACTAAGAGAAAGCCTAACATTATTCTCACCATTGCTTTTACGAGTTACGCTTTTAGTTTTATCGAAATCGCGAGTTTTATAATTGTTTTTGCGTAATCTATTATGAAAATTTTCCTTAGCCATATTTTTTATAGTAGATGATGAGCATCTACTTTCGATGCGATTATTCATACTGCGGATGTAATTATCCTTAACATGCTGAGGAAGCCAGCTGTCTCTTTGCAAAGTTATTTCAGAATGATTAGGCTTAGAATACCATTCGTAGGAAATCTGCTCATCGATGATTTTTTTGAGATATCTAAAAAATTCAAAGGACTCTTGTTGTCAGGAATTTCTATGGTAAACCGCATGTCGTCGTTCACGGAATTGAAGGTAGTTAAAATGCTATGAAAAATGTCATCATGTTCAAAAGGACCCATGAAACATAATTTTAAGAAAGTCCGCGATCTCCTTTAAAATCCAGATAAATGATTCGCAGTAGATTTTGTATTTAGAGATGAAGGCCAATTGATTTCGGGTGGTCTACAACGATAACACACTTGCATTCGTTTCAGATAGACTTTCAAATATCACTTTTTCTGGCCAAGTGACTGAAGTCAACTACATACAATGCTTCAAGACGGGGCCGTGGTATTGTCTGTCTGCTCCAGCTCCGACCTGCTAAAACGGCTCCGAAACCCGGTCTTTCAGCCTTTTTACCGTTTTTATCAATCGATGATGCACGAGATGCGAAGCGTCTGTTAAATCAGCTTCAAACACAGCTATGAAATCCTTATCAATTTATAAATTTATATAGCGCAGAAAAATTGTGGGTCGGATATTGATCTTTTCCAGTCTACTTAAGGCCTCAGTTTCAATAAAGTTAATGGAAATAGTGGCAAATGGTGGGCCATAATGAGATAAGTAGCTTGCGCTTGCAGAACAATACTAGCGCCCTATCCGAATATTCGATAAATGACCACGACAGTAACCTTGACATTTTCGATTTCACAATCAATATCATTGCCAAGCATAGTTCGCCTCTTGAAAATCGTCTGGCTGAAGCTCGCTACATCAGAAATAGGAGACCACAGTTGAATCGCAAAGACGAGCTGGTTGGCTAAGATACTCTGTCTACGGTATTATCACCCTGATATATAAACCACGCACTCTGACTGCTTTTACCTTCTTCTTAGTGCACTGAGGCAGCGACTGCGTCGCGAAACGTTTGCCGTGTAAACATTTTTAGCAACTAGTTTTTATTAAAGCCGTTACTAAAGGGAGCGCCGTATTTTTGTTTTCTCATCCTCATCATGACTTTCGAAGACTCGTGAAAACTAGGGATAACGAATAGCTGAGATTCTTGACTGCCCTACAGTACTTGAAATTTCATCAGAATATGTACAACAAAATTTATTAGTTAATTGCTTCGACAATTCATAATAATAAGAGTTTTGGTTTTAAGTTTCATGATATTCTGAATTATCATATGGAAAGTAGAGGTGTATTTTAGTGGATTCTTTTATAAGCAGAGATACTGATCATGATATAGCTGTATGTATACTCCTAATGGAAATGTACGGTTGAAATTTACCAAATTATTTTTTTGTACAGAAATGAAACAAGGTCATATAGAAGCCAAAGATAGTTAGATTACCAAGAAATGCCAAGTAATCACTAGGAATAATTTAACTATTCACAAAATACCGAGCATCCCAATGGATGCAATCACACTGGGGACATGGAAAGCCCTTCATTAACTTTTATAATGCTGTATGTAGTACTATTAGCCTTATTCCTGTTTTCATTAGTAACTTTTAAATACCTACCCAAGGTACCCAATACCGACAGATGTAAGTACATACATTTTATTTTCAACATGTAGAACATTGTGATCGTAGGCATATCTTTTGTCCATATGTAGGAATATGATAACAACTCGTGTGGGGCTATGGGGATCCCGACAGGAATTCCATGGGGATGGGATGCGGTAGGAAATCCATCCCCACGGCAGCCCTGCTAATGCTCCATTCGTGCTTGTTGACACAGTTGTTTTGAACTTTCCATAAAGCTTCATTTTTTATTCCAGGAAGAGTCCACATTAAGTATGCAGATGTTCGTCGCAGTAGCAAAGATGAAAAGAGTTTGTTAATCAGAATATCGAACACTTATCATATACTTACGGTATTGACACAAGATTCAGAATTCATCAATCTTTATTTTGTCACTTTCATTCCATGATCAAACAATGTGAATTTTTCATACTCGACTTCGACATTGGAACGCTGGTACATCTCTAGTTCCTACTACAGAGTGTCGACAATCAGGGAAATCCAGGAAAAAGCCGGGAGCTCCAATAGTGAAAATGGTCATGAACCCGAGAAATTTAAGTAATACCTGAGTAACTATAAGGCAAATAGGACCAGTTGGATGAAATAATTGAAAAACATAACGTTATATATTTTAAGCAGTGACCTCAATAATGAAATTGTGTTGTTAAGTTGTTGACAATGACAGGGCAAGCTTTAAATAAATTGTCGGCAATTATTTTCCAGGATATTGCAATATTCTCTCATGAAACTAACGTGATGTCCATTGTATGTCTTCTGCTGGATTTTGCCGCAATTTTGATACTTTTCAGTTGGTTGAACGTATGTCCATATGAATATTTATTTTGGATTGCATTTCTTCCGGATAAATCACCTGTGTCAGTAAGACTGAATTCTTCTTATCTAAATTAATCCATGATTGAAATTATGGGATGTTGACATTCATGTATGTGCAGACTTGATTCGAGAATTGAAAACTTTTTCTCAATTCACTAAGGTGAAAACTTGAATAATTGCCGGCTAAATTACTAATATAAATGATATGAAATTAAGTCTTCTAGTCGTGTAGCAAGCATAATTTACACATGAGTGTCTAAAAATTTTAAGTATTGTATAACAACAATTACACTACATGTAGGGTTAAACATGTAGCAGCTGTTTTCTGACTTGATAACATGGGGATGCATGTCGATTAAAAGAGTTTCTCAGTACCATGTAAAATAGAGAAGGATAGTCAATCAATTAGATGCTTGACTTTTGATTCTTATCAGTCAGTTGTAAAACAAATTTGATAACCCAGGAAAACCCAGGAAATGAAAATCGAAAATCTGTCGATACCCTGTACTAAGGAGGTAACATTGTAACATTATGAACATATCTAACATTCCTGCCGATCCTTGAGAATGCGAGCCGGCTCTCGAAAACTCGGTTGCAAATACGTTTTTTAGTGTACATAATTTTAGTAGCAAACGCTTTCTTGGTGAGACGATACCAATTGACCTTCAGAATAAACTTCTAGCATTCAATAACATTCCTTTGATGATCGATGGATCATGTAGCATTATCTGGTCATCAATCCTCAATCTTCTGTACGATCTCACGGAAGCAACCGCTTTAAATGCTTTTAAATAGAGTTATCACCTTGCTTCATTGACAGGAAACACCTTAGATAATCAGATGAAAGTTATAATGACAAATCTACCTTTTCTATAAAACGATCGGGGCAATAGATTACTTCATTAGTTGTGATGTCATTATTGAATAGAATCTCTTTCAGCTCATTATAGCACTATCTTGATACTAATCTCGAGAACATCCAAATAATGAAAATACTCGCTACTTACTTAAGTTTCGATAATGCCTACTGAGCAATCACCTACTTTAATCTTGCACATTTGACAACAATTTCCTACTTTATCATTAATAAAAGCCCTCCTTAACTCCTTCAGTGCAAATCCAAATTATTTTGAAAATATGTAAAGCATTGTGCATCATTCAGTTATAAATTATTTGAAATTAAAAAAAATTAACTAAATCTAAGCCCCAGCAAACGAGCACTCACAATCTCTTGATTGACTTTCAGCCAATCAATCAAACTTCTGCTGCACTTTATTAAGGGAAAACCGAATCATTGATTCAATTGCTGCCTTCAATCAGTGCACTCCAACTAATCTGGATTTGAAGTTTATATAAAAATATGCGTGCTGCATGATGTCAAGTGTCGAAATTATACCTCTCATCCCGGTGACAGCAATTTTCAGGAAATTTTATAATTTCTGTAAATCTGCCAAAAATGTTCTTGGGTCTGGTAATTCGTCCAAAAAATTGATGAAAATAAAGTGGGTGTGGGTGTTAAGTTTTTGGATGGAATGGAAATAGAGATTCGTTAATTTCTTGCAAGTTATTCCTTGCTACATGCAAGTAATGAAACATTCTAAGAATTCTTGACTGAATCAAAATTCCATATTCAACACATGAAGGTCTGTTATAATCCGTTTCTTACTGAACCACTAATGGAAACTGGCATTAAATGAAATTCTATCAAATCATCTCATCGTCAAAAATCGTGAGACATTTGAGAAAGATGTTCACTTTTGATCCTCATTATCGAAAATAGTCCGCATTTTTCCTCGACCAAGACGTTGACGATGAAACATTCTTGTCATATCAATAGTTGGTCTAAGTGGAGAGCATTGAGTATGGCAATATTGATGATTGTAAGTGCGAAGTGTGATATCTTAGTGTCTTTACTGCGGCATAGTACTGTAGAGTCAGTGTCAATGAGGAAATATTCACTGAAGATGAATGAAGATTTTCATCATTTTTCGAGGCCAAACGTCATTGCTAGGGGTCAAGTATTAAGTTTCAACGCAGTAAGAACTCCATTATGTTTATAAACAATGAAGCACAAGTCCCCAATCGACCGACATCCTGTTTTGAGATAGACGTTTATTGCGTCATGAATCGTTCCATTTTTCTTCCAGTCATTTGTGATAATGAGGTAGTCGTACAGCAGTAGCGAATACTTCAAGTAACCATCATCTGGTGCTCAAAAATCAATCACTGCAATTTTTGAGATTGTTTATTTATGGGATCATCCTGTACATTCAGGTAAGTTGGAAATTTACTGTTTATGCTGAATATTCTAGTCTTTGATGAAATACCTCACTACAACGGCCAACAGCCTTTCACACAACGTGGAAATCGGAGGCCATGCATGATTTGAATTTGCATGGAGTAAAACATTGAATTCTGTTTTTTCACAGAAAATCTCACTAAGTAATGATAAAAAGTATCACAGAAGCGTAGAAAATGATGCCCACTATGAGGAAGGAATTCTGGGGAAGGCGTAGTACTAGCTTATGTGTCTACGTATATTTCAATCACACATCTAAATTAACTGTCAAAATTGAGTAATATAAACGCTATTCTATTGAATAGAGAAATCCTGGAAAATAAAGACTGCTAAAATAGTTTACCATCACAAGCAAATATTCATTCTCACTGAAAATTCCTTGACAGAGCAATTCCTTACACTGAGTGATGTGATCCTGAATGGACCATCTATTGAAATATAAGTTTGTATAATCAGAAGCAATACCAAATATTGAGACATTGAAATTTTGGTGTTTGGTGAGTGATAGACTTCCATTTGGAACATGCGCGTTTGGAACGTTGTCTGAACATGCGTTTCTTCTGCCGCACCTGCCAGTAAATTCGGCCGAAACAAAACGTTCATTTAGGTATCTAAGCTTGATAAAAACGTCGATAGAAGGGAGAGTTAATCGCAGGATAACCTCTTCCAACTTCCGAAACTTGTATTCAACACGATTTTCATTGTAGGCTTCTTCCAATCTATTGAATGCTTTGATATCCTTTGTCGCAATATTCACAGTAGAAACCTTGTATGCTTGTTTAAGCCGTTATTTATTGGTTAAGAGATGACGATCTAAACTCGTAAGTTTATTGATGAAGAATTCCATTTTCTCAGCATTACTGAATTTGACTCTCAAAATTCCCGCGCAATTTCATGATGTTGCTCGCGTAAAACTGTTTGCCCTGCTCATTATGGCAACGTTAACTGATCAGTATAATGAATTAGGTCATTTGAATATGCCACCTTGACCTCTAATACCTATAATTGTAACATAATTATATTTCAATACTCTTATAAGTGCTGGTGCTTGCATAAACTATTTTCATGCTATTTATGCGCTCATGTAGGAAAAGGGCTGTTTTATTTGGACGATTTCTACATGAATCCGTATGTCTGTGCGATCATTCGGCAGTTTGCGATTGTAATTAATTATTCATTTTGTGTGTTATTATCATAAGTCAGCACTCGGTGATATCTGTCGAGCTTTATAATGCGACGGTTCATCACATGATTAAACGTTTGTCGTTCACTTCAGACGGCGAACAGATATCACTTCAGTACAAACATTCACAATCACTTGTGTGCCCAGAAGCTTATAATTCGAGATACATCTCCTGTTGCCTGATGTTAATTTAGCGCATATATCGCATTGAGACTAAAATGGGAATTGTTCAATTCCGCCAAAGTGGAGAGAAAAATAGTGATGTCCAATATTAAGTCCAGATTTCTGATTTGATTCCCTAAGTCATCGCCCTAAATCATTCTGATGCACCGGTATGTGAGCGGATAATCTTATTGAGATTTAAAGTCATACTACTTAATTGCTTGATGTTAGTTCAACACTTATTTCATGAATATTGTCTTTTATTTCGCGTTATTTCATGAATATTGTCTTTTGTATGTCCGAGGATCTTATTTTTTATGTCACGTGAAATTGATCGGAGTTAGTATGTTTGCTTCATCTCACATCGTCATTAAATTCCAGTCATCTTTCAACATCTCAGCGTCAGCAATGGACGGTGAAGCCTACATCAACCGTTTACCTTGGGAAATCCTTGAGGACATTTTCTTCCGACTTTCTCCTTTTGGAGATTTGGATTCGGTTTCAATGGTTTGCCAACTCTGGCGGAAAATAGCAACGTGTGAGTATTGTACTGGAATTCTGTTTTGAAGATACTAACCACTTGATAAAAAATTACAAAGCGCCTCAACTTTTATGTAATCGAGGTCTAAATTTTGTCTCTAACAATACCAATTCACTTTCCAGCGGTAATGCTCCGTCGACAGCGGCTATTTGAGAGGATTTTACGAAGTTATCCGACCGTCAAAATGTCTTGGAGACGAATTCACTGTGCTGGTTGGAACCGACCAGTTGCCCCACATTGCAATATTTCTGCTCCCGCGCCACGATATCTCGCCGCTGTAGCTACATGCAAAGGTTATGTTTATTATTTTGGTGGAATAACTCCTCAATTTAGTCTTTTCAATGATTTTTGGCGCTTCAATCTTTCGCGTGAACGATGGGAAAGAATTACAGCTGAAGGCGACTTCCCGTCTTTAAGAGGAGCGGCGAGTTTGACTGCATTTGGTGATGATACTCTCATTTTGTTTGGTGGATTTGAATGTCAAGGCAATTTCCTTATGCAACCTGTAAGTTCTTTATCTGACGTTTGTTTAATTTAAAAAGTTCATGTTGCTCTCAGAATGCTTCTGATGTTCATTCTGTATCACCATGAGGTAAAACTATTGAAGCTGGGGAGACCGAAAGTTCATAATGTCATACCTGTATTTAGTCATGTTTTGCAATTTTCCGGAAAAGTCTTTGAATTTTTTTACCGACTACTTTTATTCGAAAGTGAATGGCAACTGTTGATTTTGGAATGCCAAGTTTTTCCAATGTACTCCTGATAATTTCAAGGGATACCGCAGCCGTCATTTCGGTCATATAATCAAAGTGCAATCAGCGGTGGTTACGGGCTTGGACTTCCTTCAGAACGCCAGGAAATTGCCAGACCATTACCAGGCTTTGCTGAAACATCATGCTGAAGATATTAACTAACTTTAACTATCAATCGTTCAGCTTTTTAAACCATCATATTTCGTTAACCTGTCTACCTGTGTAGACAAATCACCAGTAGCTATTTTAAAGTCAATTTCATAGCAAAAACATTGCAGACTGAACTTTTAGTGTTTCTGGTGTGCTATATTGACACAATGAATGTCTTACTATCGAAGCACGGTTAGTATAGGTGCCAGTAAGTCAGAAGTTTATTGCCAACAACTGTGGACAGACTGACAACAATGAAACAATACATCAAAATTTATCAAGTGATAAATGCAATTAGACGACGACTAAAGTAAGGCAAAGTCGCGCATTGCTTTAGCATATCTTCAATGCATTTGCAATTCATCAAAGTAAAAAGGTCTATAAGGAGGCTTGCATTAAATATTCATAACCGCAAGTCGACAATTTCATTTGTCGCGTACATGTACCTATCTTTGCCAATAAGATAAAAAATTTATTCGAGGAATTTTCGATACAAGTATTTACCAAAAAACTATTACATATCATGTAGATGTGTTGATGTACAATGATCACACAAATGTTATATGAGAAGCTACAAGTAGGCCTAATAGCGAACTTGTAGTTAATGTCTCCAGGTACACGGTAAAAAGCAACTGCGACTTCATTGGAGAGTAAGTGTAATGCAGATCACGACTCTGCGAAGAAATGCTCCTGATAATTCACAAACCTCTCTTTGCTGTGTGATCCACTGTTGACAGCCACTGAAGCTTCGCACATTTTGGCGTTTTTTGATATTAAACTAGAGTTCGATTGCCATGTCTGTATCATTAGCATTACATGCTACTAGCTTTCTTTCTAGACAAGCAGACGAAGAGACGACCTGTCTAATTCTATGGCAACAAGCGCGACGTCATCACTTCATGAGCTAGTTAACTCGCACTTATGTTGCTAAATGTGTGCACATCACGCACCTCAGGAAACATTTATTGAAGCATATGACGACAGTAAAATGAACTGGAAGATTAGTCAATTTAGGTGATAGGATAGCTCAATTGGTTAAGAACCACATGTCGGTACTGCTATGTAGAAAGTTCAGGGGTCGAATCTGTCCGCGTGGGAGGTGCTGTCAGTGATCATAAGTTAATAATCCAAACTAGGTGAGAAGTGCCAGTGCACAGGGACTGTCAAGCTCTTTTCTACTAATTTCCTGCTACTAAGAAATCATCCGAACGCCACAATGAGTGAATAAAGTACAGAATATAAATTCGAATAAATCAGCACCACAAGCGCGCATTCTCCACAAGAATTCGCAAAGGTACGAGTCCAGCATATGGCGATGAGTGCTGTCTTGCCGTTTATTTCGGCGATTTACAGTGTGGCGGTAAACCACAGAGATGTATTCATCTGTCACGGTTACTCTAGAGGTGATGTGATCCTAACTCAGTCATTGTGTGCCATGGTAGAGAGAGGTGGAGAGATATGTCTCCCTTTGGCTTACGTGATTGATCAGGTGCGCGCAATGTGTAAGGAAAGTTATATTAGGGAACATGTGATCTACCGTTTTCACATTGAAGTCTGAACATCTGCTAAGTGAACAGTACATATCTTTGACTCAATTTTCCTCCGTGATAAATCCGTCAAATGGAAATATTATTTACACCGTTCGACTCTTCACTATGGATCTAAATTTACTGACTGTGTGCGCTCAATGCGGTCTCAATGATTTAGTTCATCAGAAGTCAGACTTCAATTTGCACTGCGTTCAATGGAAAATTTATCTTTCTGTCCCTCGAGACTAGTTCATGGCGTGACCATCAGTATTAGAAAATGTCATCTCTAGACCAAAGAACTCAGACAAAGCAATTTATCTCTGTGCGATGAACTAATAGAAAAGTAGCGGCTGCCCCAATACCTAGCTTGCTATTGTGACTTCTCGCCTTTGGTTGGGGGCAGGGAAAATGAAAAGAAACGCTTTCCTGCATTTTCTATATTTTGATTATCATTCTCCATTTCAGCATCCTACTTCAGTACCTGTTTTGAAGATGCACATGTTTTCCATATCCTCAAATACTTGGACAAATCTGCGACTGACTCCCGGCATCTCGGAGACCACTGGTTTGCAGAGCCTGTTGTCTTATTCGGTGCAATTAATGTGCTCCAATCGACTGTTCATCTACGGTGGACGCCATCTGTCTGGTGAACTTTCTGATGAATGCTTTGTGGTGTCTCTGGAATCCGGGGAGATTAAAACTCTTAATATTGAAGGCAGCTTCCGTCCGCCGGCCAGATTTGGGCACACAACTGTGGCACTAAGTGATCGAGAAATGCTGGTGCTAGGAGGCGATCTTGGACCGAATTCGAAAACTGGTCTTGGCGATCTCTGGTCATTATCCGGTAATTCCGATCATATCGGATTGAGCAATTTTGACAATCTACTGTGGAATTGGACACGAATTGCAACTACAGAAAAGGTCACCGGGGCATGTGCACCATGCAGGATATTCGCCGATTCTGCTTTTAAGGTGAGGAATTCAACCATAGAGAATGATATTTTAGGATTTCCTGAGAATAACGTGTCGCATAATATTTGAAGTTTCGAACGATGAGGAAGACTTTCATAAAAATTTAGTTTCATGTAATCAATGACCTTGAAATAGTTAAGAAAGCGTCAATTGTTAACATGTTTTCAAGAATGAATGATTGCTGGAGTCTTCGCATTCATCATTTTAATGTGTATGTAAAGTACGAATATGCGTTACGCATCATTAACCCTAATCATGATATTTGGAAAATGCCCTGACCAGTCATTGGATAA
Source organism: Prostheceraeus crozeri (assembly GCA_907163375.1). Classification (NCBI taxonomy): domain Eukaryota; kingdom Metazoa; phylum Platyhelminthes; order Polycladida; family Euryleptidae; genus Prostheceraeus; species Prostheceraeus crozeri. Next base: position 130,792 of record CAJQUW010015998.1, on the reverse strand, counting down.
TAGTTGAGTCGGAAAGAGTCAGGTTTTAAAGATCTTAACTATTATTTTTCTTATGTACAAAATTTTCCGATCGCCATCCAGCAATCATCTTCAGGTACAAAAGATTAGAAGTTTAAACTATGAGGAATTTGAAAATGATATTTACAATGAGATGACATGATGATTTACAATGATATGATATGAAGGAATGTAGATATGAACAGGTTGTACTGGATTACATATCTTTACCAGTAGCAAAAATAAATTGACCTGACAGGATGGATGAATTCTATATTACGAGTAGATGATGTAGTGAAGAAATGATAAAGTAATTAGTAAAAAAGGAAATCACGGTAGCTGTCAAGTTCTGTTCTACTATTTAATGTTGGTTTACATTTGTTAATGATGAATGCTTCACGTAATCTCAAATTTGTGTTGTCATGATCGTGGGCCAGAATGTCAATATTGATGTCCGAATGTTGTACTTTGCACGTTTGAATATGTTTAAACACGGAAGATGAAGGGCTTGTGGTATGTTCCTTGAAGCGGGCGTGGAGAGGTCGTATGGTACTACCAATATAAAATTTATCACATTTGTTACAGTGGATCTTGTAGATAATGTTTTTTCGGTTGCATAATTCTTTGTTTCTCATTTTACAGTTAGCAAGAGAGCATAGTTGTGTTGTACCTACTTCATTTCGTTTCAGTTGTTGACGAAGTGTTTTATTGCGTCTTGTAAGTCGAACATTAAGTTTGTGTTTTTGGAAAACGCGTTTTATCCGTGAGTCAGTATTATCTGAGATCTATGGAAAAGGGAAATATAGATAAACTAAAGCGAAACAACAATCAATGGACGAATAAAAATATTCTATATTTCCCTTTTCCATACATCTCAGATAATACTGACTCACGGATAAACCGACCATAAATAGTAGAACAGAACTTGACAGCTACCGTGATTTCCTTTTTTACTAATTACTTTATCATTTCTTCACTACATCATCTAACATAGAATTCATCCATCCTGTCAGGTCAATTTATTTTTGCTACTGGTAAAGATATGTAATCCAGTGCAACCTGTTCACATCTACATTCCTTCATATCATATCATTGTAAATCATCATGTCATCTCATTGTAAATATCATTTTCAAATTCCTCATAGTTTAAACTTCTAATCTTTTGTACCTGAAGATGATTGCTGGATGGCGATCGGAAAATTTTGTACATAAGAAAAATAATAATTAAGATCTTTAAAAACCTGACTCTTTCCGACTCAACTATTATACCTAATCATGATATATTAACAAAACTTATTCATCACTTGGTGCAGACTTGTGTCCATTACTCATGAAATGTAATTGATTACAGTTACAAGTCACTCCATTTCTTCAAATACATCTCATTTACTTTGCAATTACTTAAGATAATTTTCGGGATTGCATTATATGCTTCTCCACAATTTCTTTTTCCGAGCGGATATTTTAGGGCCAATTACAATTGCTTGAAAAACTGATGACGCCTGTAGTATTGACATCAAGTTGCCACTGTTTTATTCTGCCCCCAAGTGCTTTCGCTTTATATCTCTTCTGCGGTTCACACTAAAGATACAGGAGTGGGATATTGAGACTTGCTACTTCTAGTAGACTTTTCGCAATTGCATCATGTGTATTCTATTCTATCAGTCTGTGCTAAGAATTTTATAAAGATTTCAACTGTGTCTTCTAGGAGAATTTATTTGCCTCTCTTTTTCCAAGGGGGAAATTGAGTTGAGTAATAGCAGTTTTTTGATGTATATTTTCCGCTCAGCAATGATTCGGGGAAAGAATATACATGTACACTTAATGTAGATTTTTGAAATCAGTTTCTTCCTTGAAAAAAATTACCGGTAGTTGTGCACCTGATACTTATCTAGGCATCTAAGTATAGTAACGCATTATCGACGAGTAGAATAAAGTAATTTAAATTGTACTAAATGAATGTTTAGCAGTGCTGACTGCAAAGAAATTACAATGACTTCTACTTCTCAATATAACTAAAAATGTAATTGATTGCTACTATTTATTGCGGTAATTTGCAATTGCTACACAAGTCTGACTTGATGGAAATGATGGCGTCTTATTCTTGATAAAAAATGGAAATTTGTGAAGAACTTGTCTTTTTTCAATCACTTAATTCATACATGAAGATTTATTTGTGACATCATGCCGTAATGCGTTTGTAGGTAGAATACTAGACTATATGATATACTAAGTGATCTTGAGGATCCACTAAAGCTCCACGATGTCAGAGCACGTACCTGTTTCCATTTACCCCGGCGAATCAGTGTTTCTTTTTACCTCGTTGTACCTTAGATAATCTACCCTACTGGTATTCTTTATTTCCAGCTCCAGCTGTAATCATAGCTTAGACTCCTGATATTCGATACCAACTTTAAACTAGATCAACTAGAGATAATTTATTCTTCTAAGTGTGTGTATTATTTATAGAGACATAGGATGATTTATCAGTTATATAAGTTTAATTTTTGACCATTCACTCTCAAATTTAGATACTTAGGAATAAATAAAAGACGTAACAAAATATGAGTGAAAGAAAACTTCAAACATTTGCTGGTCGACATAAGCCTCCTGCTCTTTAAATAACCGATGATTTCCTTAACCCACTCCTTTTTTTGAAAATTTCTCTTGTTTCCTTTTTAACTGATTGTACTGAGTAGGAGCCATTAACATTGTGTCGATTGCCCTAAGCGATGACAGACGCTGTCTTTCGAAAATTCGGTAAATTTCAATAAATGGCATCAAAGAAGCGATTGTTCTTCCAACGAATCGCCGATACACAGCTAAGCTATTTTCAATATAATACAGGGTGGCGTGGAACTAACCGGGCAGCACAAAACACTTTATGATAAATAGAATTGCGAGTGCTTTTATTAGGTTTACAAATACAATATGCGAAGAAAAAAATTCTTACAAAAGATTTCAAAGTGATTTCCGCAAACATGAAGACACTTTTCCGCTCTCTATTAGATGGAGTGCATACCTTTCTGCAGCGTTCGGGAGTGACTTCGATGCATGAATTAAGTAAGTATCGCCTCATTTATGAAATCAATGTAAGACGCTGACCATAAACTTGATTATTCAGTGCACCCCACAGAAAAAGTCCGACGGAGCTTGCGTTTATATTTATTTTTTTCGTGGTGTTGTCTTCACAATCACATTTAAGTCACTTTTCTTATTCACAGGTCCCAAACACGAATTTGATCATCGTTCTCGGCGGAGCCAATAGTTTTGCGAACGAATGTCTTTCCCGCACACCAATGACTGTTTTGGATTCCGACGACGAAGACCTGGTTCCAGACAGCGCTGACCAATCAAAAGAAAAAGATGAAATTCCTTCCAATTCTCAGCCCTCTATTCGCTTGAATGCTCGCGCGAATCGGCAGCGACGATTGGCTGCATTGGATCGACATGATCCTAGACTTCGTCATCACGTCCTCACGCCTCGATATCGTCTACAAACATCTCGACAATGGTACATTGGTCATAATGTAGCCGGTGCCGATGATCAGGATCCGTTCCTGCACATTGCACGCCGAGTACGTTCATTCAATGTTCGTTCAGTATTCAACGTTCGCAATACATGTAATATGAAGGCCATTTAGTTTGAAATATTATCTGATGGAAGTATGACATCATCACGTTTCTTGAACTTTGCCAACTTAATTGTTCATCGAAACGTATTAACTCACACGGTATTTTTTAATCTCACCAGTGGTTGCTGACAATTTTACAAGATATCTAGACCGTATAACAACATTATTTTGCATCACACCGACATGACAAAATATCGAGACTTTAGCGAGACATTTGTGCCACTTGGCAATACTTTTTCGCCACAAACTCAATGCATTTACGCCAAGATTATCTTTTCTGACTCATCCTAAGTTGGATCATTTCGATTACGTTGGATTCGATTAAAGTTGGATGCTTTCAATGCGCTCCGTGCATTATCTTCAGAAAAACTACCTAATTAGAGAAAGTGTATTTTCTCTGAAGATGATGTGCGGACCGCAGCGAAAGTGCTGATGACTGCATTTAGGAATTGCTCGTGGCTTGAATAGATGTGAACCACTGAATGCGATCATTGATTGTCAAACGTCAGTAAAATTTCCGATTGACTCCATAGTCCGTGGCTAAGTTGGATATTAAGCATCTTGTTATCAATCATTCAGTGTTGAAGCATTTAAGAGGACTGTCAATTGGCTTCCACTTCGCTCGATGGAGAGTTGAAAATTTGAAGATCCTTTTGTCTGATATACTTCTGCTACATTATTCTGTAGTTGCTGGTGTTCAGGCCTACCTTTTGACTGAGGCTAAGTGGTTTCATAGACGGCGGGTCACTCTCTTGAGCTTTCTTTAACCTTAAGCATACTATCGTTGTACTTGCACGTTCTGTGCGCATGAGTTTTGTTAGTTTTCACATGTATATGCTGACCAGAAGCGATTTCTGCTAAATAAGAAGTGTAAATGATACAAGGGTCGTAAAAACGCCATGTTTAAAAAACTGAATCTAGTCTGCGTTGATTAGAAACTTGACATTACAAAAATTGCAAAGTGTTGATGAATTGTTCCAAGGTGAGCCTGTTTTGCCTGAAATTCTGGTGCTGAAAATATGATTTCATCTCAAGTCAGAGTTTAAAGGTGCAGTTCGGTCAGTTTCAGAGACGAATTTTATAGGGCTCTGCTGGTACTCGAAAATGTCGAGTCGAGTTGAGTACTCGATTTTTTCAACCCTTTACTACCTGCCGCATAGCTCCCACTCTTCATACCGTCCCTAAATATTTTGTACATAGTTACATAGTTATATAACCGAGTCATGGGCAAATGTTTCACTTACTGATGCATTTTTTAATATTGTTGGTTATTCGTGTTACCGTTGTGACCGGGAACAATCAGCGTTATGATTTATGTCAACAACAGTATTTCTTCTGTCATGGTAGATAATTTATTATATGATGATGGTAAAGCTGAAGCTATCACTAGTCAAATTATTTTGAATGGCAATAACAGACTATCAATTTCGTGTGTCTATATTCCGCCTGATTATTCGTTGGAGAATAGTGTCATTGTGACTCATCTATATGATATAATGCACTTCTGCCCTGATTATTCTATAGTTTGTGGTGATTTTAACTGTCCTCAGATTAACTGGAATATTTGTGAAGCCTCATCATCCAACGCTCCTATTTTAAATTGGTGTCTTGACAACTTCATGCAGCAAAATATTAATCAATCAACTCGACCGCAATCCCATTCTATTCTGGACCTTGTGTTCTCTTCTAATGACATTGATATATATGAAGTTAAGGTTTCTGAGAACTTTGGAAAATCTGATCATGGTATTGTTTCTTTCAATATTCAGCTTCCTTTCAACATCGACATGAATAAGCCTGTGGATACTTATTATCTTGACTTTAATAACGCTAATTGGAATACATTTAGTAATCGTCTTCGAAATTCGCATTGGCCATCGACCTTACTCAACCATCGTGATATCGACACTGTCTGGAGTGTGTATTTGAGTAACATACTGAATGCTCTTCATTCCACAGTTCAACGACGTAAGAAAAGGTCTGAATTTAACATCACATCGAAAGTGCGAACTGCATACCGTGAACTTCGACGAGTGTTTTCATCTTATAAACGAGATCCTAATCCGCATAATCAGTGGAGATATCAACAAGCTCAACATGATGTACATCTCGCTGTAGAAAAGAGTTACTGACAAAGAGCGCAAAATTTGTTATGGGATCCGTAATGGTTCTGGTAACAAGCCATTTTGGAAATATGTTCGAAGTAAATTAAGTTTGAGTCAGCCAATCAGTTAATTATCGGTGGGTGATAATGGTGAAGTTTTAAATGATCCTCAATCCATTGCCAATCTCTTTAATGAGTATTTTTCATCGAACTTTAATATGTCCAACTCCACAAATGCATGTCAAGATAATTTGGTTTATAATGGTAATGCTATACTTGACAATATAAATTTTGATTTTGATGCTGTTTATGAAATTATTTGTAACCTACCGAATTCTCAATCAACTGATAATGAAGGACTATGCTATTTTGTTTTAAAGAAAGGTGGTCGATTCCTATCAGATAAGTTGGCAATCCTCTTTTCACTTGTGTTGTCATCCGCTTCTATTCCAAACGGTTGGCGTGAGATTATCATAACACCTATACATAAATCGGGTCCGAAGAATTTGTGTCACAACTATCGTCCAGTTGGCGTCTCTAGTACAGTATGTCGGGTTTTGGAAAGAGTGGTGTATAAGTCATTATTGGATTTATTTTATAGAAATGGACGGTTTCCCAGATCACAGCATGGATTTATTCCCGGAAAATCTACTGATACAGCTGGCATCATGTTCCATGATTTCTTAACGAAAGAATTGGATCGAGATAACAACGTCGACGTTGCCTTATTTGACTTCGCCAAAGCGTTTGATCGTATCCAGCATCACTTACTATTGAAGAAGCTGTGGATCTATGGTATCAGAGGAAATTTGTTTAATTGGTTGTCCGACTATTTTACGAACAGAACTCAAGTGGTGCGTATTGGCGATAAGTGTTCTTCTCCTGTGATGATTAGAAGTGGTGTGATTCAAGGAACAGTCTTGGGCCCTATCTTATTTACATTTTTTATTGATGATATTGATAGCCATATCAAAAATAGTCTAATAATCAAGTATGCGGATGATGTCAAACTTATCTTGAGTATGCAAAAGGTATCCAACTCCAAGCATTTATTACAGCAAGATATTGATGGTATTTCTATATGGGCTTCTTCAAATGGATTGTCTCTGAATTTAAAGAAATGCAATGTGATTCATTTTGGATGTAATAATCCTCAATTCAATTATCAGATCGATAGTCAATTAATCAACAAAGCTGGTATTGTGAACGACTTAGGCATCACCCTATCTACATCTCTTAACTTCAAAGAACATATTCATGAAATGGTCATGAAATCTAATAGGACTTTGGGCCTTATAAAGAGGTCTATTCGCTCTCGTGATCCTCACATTCTTCTGATCATGTACAAGACATTTGTCCGTTCCATTCTGGAATATGGAAGTGTCATTTGGCATCCTAACATCGACAAACTTTCAAATCAAATTGAAACTGTTCAAAAGCGATTTTGTAATTTTTTACCTCAGTTACAATGTTTGAACTACAGATCAAAGTTATTGAATTTCGGTATTCTTAGCTTGTCTGCCAGGCGACTTCGCTACAGTTTGATTTTCATGTACAAAATTGTTAATGATTTAAATGGTTTGCAAGCTGATGAGTTGTTTGATGTTTCTAAGCGAAGATTTTCACATAATCTTATTGTTAACTCCTTTGTGTAAGCACAAGTACCGCAGCAGATTTTTCACAATCAATACTGTTTATCACTGGAACCGTATGACGTCTTCTGAGAGGAATGTTTCATCGATGTGTGATTTCAAACGAAGTGTCTCTTCTTATTTTGAAAGAAATGATATATGGTAAATTTATAACACTAATTTGTGAGTCGTACGTTATTCTACGTTAAAGCACTGCTCGCCCTTAAAGGGCAAATATTTGTCAAATTCATGTTTCTATGTATTCGATGCGTAACTTTTTTCTTTGTGAATGACAAATATAACATTATTATTATTTTATGTATTATTTGTAATTTTCTATCGCTTGTATGTAGATGTAAATTTTTTAAATCTTTGTATAATGTCATAAATTCATTTCCGGAAGATAGCTGCTGATAATAGCTGAATCAATCGACCGTAAGAAAATAAAAATCAATCCATCAATGGAATTTGGCTCTTTCTAAAGAACAGAAAATCACCATTTTTAAGCATCTTATGGCCGCATTTCAGGCAGGACGAAAATACAAGCGTTGAATAATTGATGCAGTATTCTAACCTTTCTTGATCCAGTTAAGGCGTGGGCTTCCTACTCCAGTGATTCATTTTGCTTCGAAATTCTCAGATTTCAAAAAGAAATTAGTGAAAAAGTTTAATGTCGGGAATGAAATTGTAGGTCATAAGATTTTTATTATGACAACAATGCTGTCATACATTTTCGATGAAGTTTTGCCGTTTATCTGCTTAGTTGATAGTAGATCGCAGTTTCTAGCTTCACAAGAATGTATAGAATTTGGTGGTTGATTTCATTCTAAGCAGCCCTCCTCCAACTTCCAAAAAGTTTTGACTTGCAAGGGAGGACAAAGAGAAGAAAAATGCTCTCTGCTTTTGACCAGTGCAATAAGTAAAATGTGTCTCGCTGTGAGCGTGTGTGGCGTAATTATCTGTGATGAACAAGGTATGTTTTTCGAAAGTTCGTCATTCGAAAGTGCAATTATTTATATGAGTCAGGTCAATAAAGAACTTACAGAATTCTGCTATCATGAACTTAGCTCTGACAGATATATTTTTACTGATCATTTCCTGATTGTGACAATTTTCCTTTCAGCTTCGATATCGGAAGATGTGTGTTTACGTTCTTGACATTTCTCCTGATCCCGACCAGAAAAGGACAGACAGCACCAATGCAACTAGACAATATACTTGGTTAGCCATCCAACCAACGTTACAAGATCTTGCTTGTGCACCGGACCAAACACATTGTTATACTGCAGTATTATGTCGTCAGCAAATTTGTTTGTTTCGTGGATTGACTGTCACTGGCTCTAGGCATCCCATGAGGTTTGCCAATATCCGTGAACACATTTTTCCACAAGCAGAAGGAAGTGGTTGTGTTTCTCGATATAACGATGTTTTTATTTGGGAAATCAACCGAATGATTCCTTATGGATAAAATACTTCGTTTTTATTTTTGATTTATGATTTGGAACTGGAAGTAAGCGAAATTGAGGTTTTAAAGCGTATGATTATTCTGGTACTGCCAAATCTATAAAAAGTGAAGTGGCAAGAGGGTGTTTTAATCCGCGAGAAATCCTGTGTATGCAACGGGAGCTCGCATAATAAAAAGAAGGAATGATCAAGTGTTCTATATGGCCGGATGAACGAACGGCATGCATGACGGAAATAGCATTGAGTAATTTGACCTAAAAAATAATTTGAATGATTCAAAAGTCTTATCATTTATCGTATTGTTACAAAATATCCGAGGTTTCAGCTTCACAGCCTGCGTCAAGGATGGAAAAGGATGACATGGGAATGTAAAATTCAAAAGGGTTAACGTACCACCGGCCTTCAAGCCATCGCTATCCAAGAAATTTCATCGGTCAATTGAAATTAAAGAACAGTTGACAAAAACAGCAGTTTAGCCATGTGTATGAAACTATCAGATCAAGCGGACAGATGGTAAAAGCAAGATCTTTCGCCCCGAACAACGAAACTCGACCCCCTTGCTATCGCAGGTCTATACAGAATCTGCTCAATCAACAATACATGTAGCACCAAGTATGCAACAAAAAAACGATCGCATAGCCTAATTAATTACTGATAAATACCACATAGGCTACTCGTCATTATTAATCTCAGATGGCTGTAGGCTGTAGACGAGGTTGCGGCAGCAGAGCTATTGCTGCATCATCTGAATTTTGAGTACGATAAGCAAAAGGTGGTACCCGCTGCCTGGCCTACCTGTACCATGCCGAATTTAATCAAATTCAAGAAGTAGGCTATATAATACACTCAGATAGACCTAAGTTACGTGAAATTTCGTTCACACAAGAGAGTGAATAGAAACCATCGATCCTCTTCGTCTGACAGTGACGAGATTTCAGTTTGTAGACGTAATTCATAGTTTGAATCGCAAAAAATCACTGGCCATAATTTGTCTGTTTCTGCACAACCATCCACAATGGACTCTGCGAAGGTTGGTGCTGTCATCTTCAACGAATTCAAATCACCTATAGTACGTCTGACTTCGTATCCAGAAAGCACATACACATGGTACTTCCGGGATCCTGTGTTCTTCTCCGCCTGTACAAAACCTACTCGTTCCCCCACATGGAATTCCTTTGCTGCACATTAAGATGGTCCAACGCGATGATCGGTTTGTTATAGCTTTGAGGTAATGCAGGCTACATGTAGGCTATACCGCTCAATGTATTTTAAAATATAATGCATTTTAACACCAAAGTTTTCACCCGTCTGGCGCTGTGGATGCAGCATTCAAATATTAGACCAAAATGGTAACGATAGCATAGCTATTGCATCCATTTTCATAATGAAATAAGAGTTCTCTTGGATTTGAAAACACCCAAACTTGCCCCACTCTCCTCTACTCAAATACTTTCTGCTCGCTTCCTAGGAATAAATTATGTTAAAAAGAAGTATACAAAGATTTCTTATATTTCATAAAATGCTTCAAAAGCTACGTACAAAGCAATGTTCTATAAATTTTCAAATTGAAAAAATTATAAAAAAATGAAAATATAAATGCGATGGTAATCGCAAATCACATCAGCATCACAAAGTTCCGATATGATAATGGTCATCACTTCCTCGTCTTCTTTGGCGGTTCTTCTCTCTTGTCTGAGTCTGCGGAGCCACGTCTTCGTCTACTGCTTTGTTCATCCTCCTGAAAATAAAATCAAATTATGCAGCAGGACACGTTAAAATGACTTTCGAGAGAATTGATAAGTTTGGCGTTAAATGAATGCGCTATGCATCCCTTTGTGATTGCTATACAAAGTCGGATAAGTTAATGCAGTCTAGGTAAAGTTCAAATGCGGGTATTAACGAGCTCGTCTGCCATCGATGCACTGAATTTATCTGGGATATTGTAATCGATTTACATATCAATCATCTTCAGACAAATAGCGTCTGTCTTCATAGCAATGTCACACGGCACTTTTGATAAATCATTCGCATAACCAGTGAGTAATATCCAAAACATTCAAAATCATGGCTTAAAGTAACTTTCAAAAAGATACTTCAAGTATGTATTTAAAAAATATTTTGAAGTATTTTCAGCAAAAGATGGTCAATCAAACTCAGTGAAATTTACATACTGTACATTGATTAGATCGGTTTACGCCATTATCTGAAGATGAAACATTGAATAATAAACAGTGGACTTTCCACGCAATCAGGACAAATGTCGATTCCTTGAGATGTCCACGCATACGGAATGACCACTACACAAGTACTACTCAATCGTGTTCCTCCCACAGAAAAATGGACATGACCAACGGTATACATGTGAGTGTAACCTCAGACAAATTATCAATAAAACCCAACATAAACTTCCTGTGACTATTTAATACGTAAACCACATACAATAGCACGAATGAATGCATTTCATAAATATAAAGGGATGGCCGTAATTAAAATCTGGTGAATCCTTATCTTCGTATAACCAGTGCAATGTCAACTTAAAGAAATGAATTAATTATGATTAAATTTTAAAATTTTGATGATCGCATGGGCATAATTTGATAAAATTTGGATTAGCTTCTACGTGTTTCTGATAAATCAACGCAAATTTTATCAAATTATGCCCTTGCGAACATCAAAATTCTACCTTCAAAAAAATACTTTCTGAAAATCGAAAAGTTATGTATTTTTCTTACAAAATTAAGTATCTTAATCAATTCAATGACTTATAGACCATTGACAATGTAGATATAAAGTTATTATCCACATGTTCATTCATGCACAAATTACATCTATGTAATTTATTACAAGAATAATAGCAATATAATGCTGTGATGTATCGCAAAATTTCATGATTTCTCCTGAACAGCATGATATTAGATTGAACTTAACCATACCGATGCTGTTGATGCTAAATACATATTTAACATCAACAGCATCCGCTATTTTAAAATTCGACTACTCATAATTAAAGCTCTATATGAGCAATAATGTCACTTTTATGCTACAAACAGTGGATCCCAAGCAAAAAACAGATTATCATGCTTCATAGCAAATTAGGTACATTTATTCATTTGGAGGATGAGTACTTGCTGTATTTTTCTACACGCTTTGTAACTAGATAGTGGCACACTAAATTACATGTGTTTTCAAAAATCCTTCTGTAGTACACTCCGGATAAGCGGGAGAAAGATCGAGAAACATTTCCAACGCATGTAAAACCCTCCGGTTTAGAGGGAGAGCTTTCGAAAGTCACTCCGCTTAAGCGGGGGAATTTTTTTGCATTATTAATAATATAGCTATTCTTGTGGATAACTGTATCTGAATTTCTGCATTAAGTGATTTTCACTTAAACTGAAGCCAAAACCGGTATTTGTGTTCTTACCACTTGTTCTTCTTATGCATTGTGGCAGTGCGGTGCAACAAAAAATTATTCACAACTCCAAGACATGGTCGAATTGGATAAGGAAAAATATTTTTTATTTATGCTTTCGTAATGCCTTTGGCCACTAAGAAGCAGTCTAATGCATCCAATTTTTTACAAGCAACTGCTGTTAATATATTTTTGCACAGAGTTCCTAAAAATTCAAGTGTAAACCAGTTTGCAGCGCAGTGTCAGCGAGTTTACACACGATCTCTCATGAGAAGGTTAAAGTCATCAGGGCTTCTGAAATCCCCCGAGTAGCAAAAGACAAGAAAGCAGTTGACACCAGCTTCCTCTCTTCTTTAAATATGTAGAAGCTTGATTTCCCTTCACTACTGACATTCGTCTTAGCTACTGTTCCGTGCTTTACAACTCCTTTTAACAAATACAATGGACTTTTTCATATTCAGAATAAATGCAATGTGCACAGATGATTTTCTATTTTAAACCCTAAACCAGGATGGTATTGGGAACCTATAGGTCTATATACAAGCAATACCATCAATAGAAGAACGAAAATTCAGCTCAGATAGCAATTATTCAGCTAAAATGAGCTTAAAACTTGTACTCCGCTTAAGCGGAAACTCCGGGTAACAGGGAGAGAAATCTTGTCTCCAAACCGTCCCACGTATCCGGAGTGCACTGTATGTATGCTCTCATGCAATTCCTTTGAACTTCTGGGGACGACGTTCCAATTATTTATGAATAACTAAAAGGCGATGTAAGTAATCAGCTTTTCAAAGCAATTTGGATCACCACTCACTCAATCCGTTTATACTGGCTGTTAACTAAAGAGCATTGACTTACTTTTGTTACATTACCACTTTTATGTTGCTAGAAAAAGACAAAAAAAATTAGGACATTCATTTCTTTAGTTCATACAGATGAATTATGCTAGAAAGCATTCAATTCTAAGGACATTCAATTGATAATCGTCGCACTTCGCTCCACAGTCTAACACAGATCCTACATTAATTTCATGCTACGAATCACCAATATAAAAATTTCAATGTGCGCACATCAAGTTGGATGGGTTTCGCCTATGGATACCAATCAGCATTAACATGTATATTTAATGTGTGCTTACATTCTTAGTGTCAAATTTGAATTACAAGTCGATCATTTTTCGTCCTCCCCTACGAAGAAGGGACAATGGACGTAAAACGAAAAAGTAAGCAAGTAAGTATTTTGTTGCGCATCGAAAAACGCATTGTCAGGTGAATTAAAGCTTAAATAAGTTTTGGAAAGGACATGAAAACTTTTTTTGATATTTTAACGCAACTAGCACAGAAAGACTTAGAATCATTTTCAAATCTTTTGTGTTGGTAATTAGGCCTGACCAACGAAATCGATTTCAGGATCCTCTCCTTTAATTTTGTGTGCTGAAAGACTGGTTTGTTTGTGAATACACTTTACAAAATGAAGACTTTTTGTTTTCAATATTCCACAATACACATCCAGATCGCTGATGGAAATTGACACTCAAATGCAGAAATTCCTCTTAGCATAAGTACACCCGAAATAACAACATCCGAATGAGAATGCTGCTGAGATTCTGCCGCGACTATCTCTTTCGTAAAAGTTGCCGTAACTTTGACTGTGATTGAGTTTATTGTGATTCTATTTTCTAGTTGATAAAGGGTCGGGACCCGAAACGTCCGGATCAATAAATCATTAAGGACAAGTACTGGAAGTTAAAAGTCAAAAATGCAAGACAAGCATAATACTAAAAGGAAAATTTGTAAGGTACAGGTAAATAATAAAAAATAATTAGAGAATGTTAATCTGCACAGCTTTGCAATTATTCATAAGTTTAGAAGTCTATGCTGTTTATGTACAACGACTCGAGTATGGACCTCTTTTGGTAGTTCTTGATGCCAGAATGAACGATTTTCCACTTGACTGTAGGCTGAGTACCTGGATGTTTGGTGATAAAATGATCACGAACAGCAGAATCAGAGGAATTTAAAAACAAATGCTCGTTAAAACGAAACTTAACGAGACGTTTGCCCAATGTAGATGTCATCACACAAATTGCAATTAAATTGATAGATAACACATTTTGAGTAGCACAGATTGTTTTTACATATAAACGCATAACGTAACAGAAGTGTCTTCGCTCATGTAAGCAAAAGTAATCAAGGCATATTATGAATGCTAAGCTGGTCAATAGACATCTTAACCAGCGTGTGGCATATACAAAAAGCTAAACATAATTTACTAGTAATTTGTCGCTCATTTTCATGTTTCCCTAAATAATAATAGAATAATAATCTAACTTTGTGAATGTCTTGACTGTACATATTTTCAATACCTTGAAAATAATCAAACTACTGTGTAAAGAGGGAATTTTTGTGATTCGATTTATGAGTCATATTTTCAATCTTCTTTAGTAGTATTAATGCGAAAACAATGAACATTATTCGATGAAAAAATTAAGTTAAAAATGCCTCTGGCATTGATGAGAATATAATCATGACGCCTAATTAGGAGGAACATCAGACCAGTTATCATCAATTATTCAGGGCTAACACCCAATTGTAATTTCCAACATGTGTTTGATCAAGTTCCAACACCTCAAAACTCATATCCCGGAATTTTCCAGGAAATTCTTTTTGATATCAAATAATCTCTCCCGCCTAGCAGGCTGGCGTGCGCATGTAAGTTGCACGCCTCTTGTCGGCACCATGCTTCTTGCTTTGCCGCTTGACTTGCCTTGCTGTATTACTGCTAACTTACTTACAATATCCTTCTGCTTCCAATATTCATACTTGCTCAATCGACGGCACAGCATTCATTATCTTATATATAAAATGCAAAACGCCGACAAACTCCTCCTAAACCATGAAACTTTACGCCAATATGATACTACCATTTAATAGAACAAAAAATTTGTAGTTAAAACCGCCCGGTCTCATTTCCCTAAGTATCATAATTACAGAGAAAAGTAGACTTTTGTGTAAATTTTTACCGAAAAAATATTAATTACACAAGTAACTACATTAAGTTTACAAATGAACTCCTCATTTGCTTTAAAAAATTGCCTCGCTAGACATGCGTCTCATTGATTCTAATGTTTCACGACGGATTCAGCAACAGCCAATGAGAACGCGATCTAAATGGTAAGACAGCCAATCAGTGTAGGCGAATGAGTTGGTAAACTTGATATGCAACAATGTGCATACATACAATGTGCACTGTCTTAATTTAACATACTTATGCATATAAATCCTGGACGAAGTCCGGGGCCTTACTAGTATGTAATGATTCCACTCTCTTTAACGCTACAGGATTCATTTGTTATCTAAGGCAGCTTTCTTTGTTCTTTCTGAACTTGCGACCGCGCTATGAAAATCGTTTGCAACCTGTGACCGGTTAATGAACTCGCTTTTAACGATAGATGCTAAGTAAGCCTCAGCAATGTGCTGTTCCTCATCAACGTCACAAATTTTGTGCCTCTTGTGTTCTGTAATTGCGTTCACCGAATTTATGCGAATAATTGTGAACCAAAGAATACAGGTTAGTATTATTATTAAAATCCTGGGAATGTCCAGGATTGTAGAAATGTGTCACAAATCCCGAAATCTTCCCGCAAGGTTGGTGAACCTGATAATGCAACACAAAAATCATTCAAAACTTACGGCGTGATCCGAGGCGCGTCTTCGTAGAACTTTGGATTCAATGCTAGGACTCATTATCTGCGTGCTGAGGTATTGCTGAAAGTAATGAAGATAATGATTTGAAAGAGCAATGAATTTGATTAATTTCGATTCAATCGATGCTTTTAATGATATGTATGTCAAAAGTTCACTTTTCTGGAACAGATAAATCTCAATACTGGAAAAGTGAAGCATGTACAGAGACATTTAAGGAAGACTAAAGTAACATGACCTTTCTTGGACACTTTTAACGGTGCGCAACATGAATTAATTTTCAAACATGCATGGTGCCCGATCATAGTCGTGACGGGTAAAGGATTGCAAAATATGATAGGTCCAAACTTCTGCAGCAGCCATGAGCTTCCCTTTTTTTACTCCAAGACTGGTATCCAGACTATGAGCAAAGTAGCAAAGTCGTTGAAGCACTGCATGAAATGTAACTGATATTTGAAGGAGACCATCACTTGTCATCAGTATTTGATTCGGTCCAGATGATACATCCAGTAAATGATGAATTATAGACTTACATTGAATCCATAAAAATCTTTAAAATATCTAACTTGTCTAATTTGACTAGCGTAAAAGTTAGATTTTATATTCTTTGTTGAGAAGATTTCGGTATAAGCAGAGCAGCGCTCAATTCAGAGCCTGCATCCAAGTTCAATTTTTGAGTAGCATTACCTTTCTCATGGTTTTGATATCAATATTGTGAGCGAACCTTCTATCCGAACAGTTGTAACTGACTGCTGTCACAAGCTCAGCCGACCAAATTCTCAATTTAGCTTATCGAACATCCTTTAATGAAAGGCTGAAAATATTTCACGAATAATTTGTTTGAGAGGACCAGCAAATCGATTAATTTTCCGATACATAATTGCGCATGCGATTACTTTGCTACTTTACTACGCTAATGAAACCGAACATGCGAACTGAAGTAAAGAAGATTCGAACTGAGCTATTATATTTGAATGCATTGTCTATCTTTTTGGTTTCCTACAGCTAAACCTACTTTATTTTATACTGAGCAGTGGATAGTGCAATCTGGAAAAACTGTTTCATTAACGTGCTCAGTGGTTTTTATAAACATTGCCCACATGACTAACAATTTCATTCTTGATAACTCGTGACCATCATCTGCAAATTGATCGAAGTAAAAGCACGCCACTTTCTGTTAAGCATTTAAATAGGCATACTCAGTATTTTCAAGTTGGTGATGTCGTTTACGATGCAAAATCTACATTAACTAATAACCTCAATATTGATATCGTGATTCTGAACTGCGCGTCACAATTAGCTTGAAAGCAGTGGCGGTCGCGATTCCTAATTGTGCGACTCAGTGCACGATTAATCGAAAATCGCATTTTGCATCGATTTTGAATATTTTGAGATTTTCTCAGATTTAGTGATTAGAAGATTACAATTAGTCTGACTGACATATTGCTTTCAATTTCAAGATAATTAGTTTCATCATAAATTCGATAATTTCCATTAAAGTTGAGAGTATCAGACACAACGCTTATTTCGATTTTAAAATTATTCCTATCCTATTATCTAATGCAATTCTCTCTTTGTAATGTTTGAGAGTGCAGCATTACAAATCAGAGCACTGAAAAAATCGCAAACAAGGAATAAGGAGTCTAGCGAATATTTTATTAAGAATCTGCTGCATTTACGACGAACTGCATAATACAACGATCTGCTGCATAATACAACTCTTCAATTGTATATCTCACTTTGTATCACATCATTGAAGAGGTCTTATCGACGCAACATATCTGGTGCCTTCAATCCGCCTTTTGTGCACTCGAGTTCGTGGCTATCAAAACGGGGACACAGCGCGCATCGCACGTTTTACTACCTAGTGTTTGTATTTCACAATTTTGATTCTTTTCCGTCTTTATCAACCATTTTTTATCGGACATTTGCCGCTTCTTCCATCAATCTTGTGATTATGTATCAACCAATGGAACTAAAGTTTTCACATTCCTAGCAAACTTGAGGCTATATGAGAGTGCGATGACCACCGGGTTTTTTTAAGTTTATAGCTTGCATGTCAAATGTAAATCAGGTATTAATTCTAATCTATAACTTCACATGCTTTCAATGAGGAGATTTAAAATCAAAGTGATCTCATGCTTGACAGGATGCATGACCATCTAATGCTATTGCATAGAATGATGCCTTCCTGCGATGTGTGAGAATTTCCACAGGATTACCATAGAGATTTGCTGTGGTGTGGGAATGTAGAAGTCGCATCACACGGCAACTCTGCTTTATCCTGTCTATGCTTGATCCTAGGTTTTGCACCTGCACAAAGTGCTACACGTGGGTGTCACACTTCCATTCTGTGCAATTATTTTAAATGTTGAAAGAGAGAATAGGAAAATATCCTAATTTTTTCCTCATCAGGCCGATTTCACTGAGAAGTCACGTGGCAAAGAAATGTGAAATAATTATTGAAAACATTATAACATGATATTATCATAGAGAATCTCAAGAAATGTAATTATTTGCTAAAAGGACAAGCGACAGATTTCCTTTCTTCATGTGAAGTGAATTAATAAGCAGGTTGCTCTATCAGAAATATGACTGAGATCTAACATTGACATGAGACTATGATAGACAAAAGACTGAATCGAATAAACAATATGTAAAGGAACACAAAGACGTTTAATTTGCGTCGTAGCGGTTAAATATTGTTAACATTGTCAATACTCGGAAGCACATTAGGCGAACACCATTCTTCAAAGTGACCCACTCTCATTCTCCGGTGGTGAGTAACTAACAAGAATGCAGGGTCTTAAGCTTTACCGAATACACAATATATTTGACACAACTGAGACTTGAACCTCTTCCGGACGAAGAGCGAACATTATCATAACGCCACTGCGCCGGTGCCACAAACGTTAGAAGCATGAATAAAACGAAACAATTATATAATTTCAAATTATCACCGTCTCTTACCTCGATGTGATACATGACGTCATCATACATCTCTAAGGCCATCTTGTGGACATCGTGCTCCGCGTTGTTGTACATTACAGCATTGGTGAACATCAACATGACATCGCGTTGAAACTCAGCCGTAGTTCGGATTTCCCCGTTATCAACTCTTCGTTTGATAGTTGACAAGTCCATCGGGCGATTGATAACCTGCAGAGAGCAATAATGAATGAGATCAGTCTACTACAGATAACAAAATTTTCTCACTTAAGAAAATGCAAATTTATCTCACTACTACAAATAGCCTTCTCAGTAACATGCATTATTCATATTAAAGAAATCGGTGATGCAGACAAAGAGACAACGACTACGCCATTATGCAACTTCATTACGAAAACATAAGGGAATAGAACTTCGCGCAGTTCTTACTAAAAAATGTCAATGTGTGAAATACACCATATCAGAAACATCAAAAATCATTTCAGTACAAATTCTTCATCAATTTTGTCACATGCATCTACAATATTCTGTGTGAGTGACATCACATTGTCAGTCAGTAGTCAAACTTTACAAAAAGGTCCCTGGCAGATGATGCCGCTAAGCAATGAAAGTTCAGCACTTATCTTTGTCAATAACGTTATTTATTTGGAGAATTCATGAACTCGCAATTGATGCCTTTCTTGAAATGCTAAGCTATCTCTCGCATTTAATTGTCAATCATACGTGCTTAAATTCGGCACAATGCCCTTTCTTAGGTATTGTGACACACGTTTGGAGACAGGAGAGGTTGTAACTGAAAAACACTGAAGTCCAGCACTTCCGAGCCGGTGGTCAAGATAGCAAAACGAGAAATCTAGCAAACTGCATAAAATCACGCTATTATAGCTCAGTAGGAAAAAGGAAGGGATTGAAATATGCGACAGATAGTATTGAGTCACATCTTGCTAATAGCAATTAATCGGAAAGAAATATGATCACTGAAGTACAGTATATAAGTGTAAAAATGGAGAGCAACGTGAAAAGTGACTCGGTGATTTAACATCGCGAAATGTACAGCAATAGTCAGTTCACTAAGTGAATAGGAAATCCTTTTAGCATTCTAATTCAGTTTGGTTGACAGAAAATTTGTAAATAATAACTGACTACTCAATATACCTTTATTAAAACACTTGACTGGCCAAGACATTCTCAATTATGTCAACTTACAAAACGTAAGCTGCAATTTTCAACTTGAGAATTCAAGAAAAAACTTCTATGAGACTATGTATCAGCTTGTCTCATATCGAAATATGTGGTTCACCCTCTGTCAAAATACATTAACAATCGATAAGAAATTCATCTGATCTTATAGTGTACCCTGAAATACCTGAGGACATTTGATAATGTAAGCTATTGAACGTAAGCTCCCTTGAACATCGTACTCGTTAAGTTTTCCCCGAAACAATATTGTGTCTTGAACATGCTTGCCAGACCAACATTGATCAATTGCTGCACCGATCAATTCTACAAAGTTCTCAATCCAGGTAAATTGACAGAGGCAAGACTGCAAGAATGCGACACGGGAATGCTTTTCATGCTGTTCTTTTACATTGAGTTTAAAAACAAATTACCAAATAGTTCAACAGAATTGATTATGTAATTTGATTAATAAGGACTCATTCAATTAACACGCATGATTAAAATATTATATTACTTTATGTTGATTCATTGATTGTGAGTTTGGTTGATTCAAAACACTTGATAAAGTAATAAACATCAAATTCACAAAATAACAAATAATGAAATAGTAATAGTGAAATTTACAAAGTGTCATCTGTGACGGATTGATTGGTGTGGGATTTCATTTATGAAGTGTCACACAGATGTAGAGAGCAGATCGATTGAGGTCATAGGAAGGTTTGAATGCAGGAAATTTATTTTTACCACTGCTTCTGTTGAATGACGTCGATATACTTGACAATGACTTCGATATTTGATCCTTTGATATTATATCGATCGTTGAGCCGATTTCTTCAAGAATGAGAACACGTGAAGGGTGTACACAGAACTAAGAATATTTTCTTCATTTCCATGTTCGTTTTACATATACCGGTAACCTGTCATAAGTCAACGTCTGAATGACCACATGACGACATTTCTACATCACTTCGTTACATTTCTCATTTCATGAGTATCGATGTCAGTCAAAAATATTTTGAAACTGTCCAAAGAAGATTCAATTTCTTCAGGCTTACACATCAAAGAATTTTCTCCTATCTAATAGTAACAGATCTCCTGATAAGAACTTAATCTGAATCATTGGTCAACATGATACCTATTCGATGGTATTTTCTACTCTCTGGCTGAAATTCGTCACTATCCACTTCTCAAGCAAGATGATCAGTTATGTACTCAAGGAGTCGGAAGCAAGCGAACAATAAGTTCACTCATCTTTCAACTCTTGGAGCATCCGCTAAAGCTTTCAGGAGCATCTTATATGGTTGATTTCACTTTATTCAAGAATACATACGTGTAGAACTGTTCATCATTCACGCCTCCTTCAAATGGAGCCCTCCGCACAACAGCCGGTTAAGTGCAATGCATGATTTTGCAGAAGGATCATGTTCAACTTGTCATCGTTATGACTCATGGTGAAAGTTGGTTCAAATATACTACCAGTGATAAACGCGCATGTAATATAATTGTTATGCGATTTTTGCACAGGTTGTCTCAAATGCTTCTGTTCATTATACAATATCAGCGATTTACAGATGATTAACTTACAAGAATCATCTTCAGAAACTCGCAATGAAAATCAGGACCAAAAATAATCTCCTGGTAATGCTTGTCGGATCACGGTGGGTTGCTGGAGCTACGACCCTATGAACTGCAGGATTGACCCTCTGTTATTCAGTGGCTGACCACTGTGCACCTGTGCAGCAAGGATCTGCTCATAGCAAGGTCACAGACGTACTGCTAAACTCTATCATGAGAAGAATTAGTGGATTACTTTTGCCAACTCAAATTGAATGGTTTCCAACTTCATCGCTCTTCCTCACATCCGACGAGAGTTTAATACAAAATGATGATATTAAATAAATGAAATATCTTGTATTTGGAAAGCAAATAATAACATGCACATAATACTGAACAATTCCTATCAATATACTCGTACTTCTACCTTAAAGTTTTCGTATTGAAACATATATTCTGCGCTATAAATGAGCGTCTCATTAAAAACTATATGTTTGGTAATTCTACAATCCAAATCATGAATTGTAAGCAACTCATTTCTGCTTCCACTTCTCTCTCCTCTCAATGAAATAACGCATGTTCTTAAAATGTCAAATGTCAATCTCGTTCTTATGAATCTTATCACTTGTCTATACCTCTCCCCCTTCTTTGCGCAGATCTTCTTTGCCATTCTTTTATAAAAATACTTTGCTTCTGTTCCCATCCCAACCGTACATGAAAATATCAAAGGGCAAAGGAACCTTGATCAATTTCATGACACGATTGTTATATTCCTTCTTTTTAAATTCTCATGGTGTAGATGAAGTTATGGAATTTGTTTTTGCTTGTTTGACTGGGTCATGGGGTTTACCAACCGTACATCAAAGAATGCCCTTCTCATTGGCAATCAAAATCCCAAACAACTGATAATAGCTGGAGCGCCGTCGCAAAGATTGGATCCATTTGGTAGTTCTTCTCCGGATAAAGGTAGGAGGGGAAAGACTGCTCGACTCCGTTATGGCCATACCAGAACAGCCAATCAACAATGACCTTTCGGATCATCCCTACCTGCGACTCCATTCTCGTCACCCTATGTGGCGAGACCCAACTGAGAAGAACTTCTACCTCGATAGATCATGGCGGAAATGGTGGAAGAAATTCCCAGTCCGTAACAGAGAACTGATAAGAGATCCAACGCGTCCCCTTCCAGGCTTCAAGCTCCCTTGTAGCTTGTTCTGTACCCTCAACAGGTTACGAACCGACGTTAGCTTTTGCGCCGACATGCTGTATAGGTGGGGTGGACGTAACTCCCATAACGGTGCCTGTGAACTTCCACAGACAATGTTTCACATAATTGGGGAGTGTCAGTTATGCATGTACTCATCAGCGATTTAGTGTCAGTTACATACAGCGATTTTCAAATCCAAAGTGCTCAAAATATGGTAGATTTCTATTCGTCAATGACGCTAAGGAATAGCGGTCTCAATTTTCATTCATGACAACGGAAAGTTAGCGGCTATTTTGCACTCTGAGCAAGTCCCACGGCCCATTGTGTTGAGCTCTTTCCAGAGGAGTAAATCCTCACACTTGCACTTTTTCTTATTCATAGGATTTAATGCATGTGAGAAGAGGTGATTGCAGCAGCTGATGCTTGGATTCCACAAGTCATGAACTTGAATTCATAGAGAGCAAATGAGAGAAGGGCTACGTAAAAATAGCGATGAAAACAATAATAACCTGAAGACTTTTACAGATCTTACATTTACTTCCCACTTAATATCCCTGATTATTCGTGAATTATGACCAAACACAGTCAGCACAACAGAAACCTTTCTTAATCTGCAGAAGCTTATTCCCAATGAGAAACGTTTCTTTTAAGTTACAAAAACAGTATTCATTCAATGTTTTCTGAATGATAATAGGACATGTATTTATTTTCCTGACAAAAGAAATTCCTGTTATCCCAAGACCCCTTTCCAATTCTATTAAGAGGAAAGGAGGCCGTCGCCGAAGCCGCGTGAGCGTGAAAATTCACACGCCTGTTCAATCAAATAACCGAGGGGACCGAATCCCCTCCCCCGAGACAGACAGGGTTAAAGTACTGGGTATTCATTTCTCATGTTGTAGCGGTACGCGTATGCACAGTTCGCGCCTGCGTGTTGATGAAGAATTGATCTAGAAGACTTGTAATTGACATGAATTACGTGCGAACCTATCTCACAATTTTCTGTTTAATTGTCTCTGTTTTGATTCTGTAACATGTATTCTGTTATTCTGTAACATTCTGTAGCATGTACTACAGGCACAGGTGCATAGTCAGTCGTCAAAAAAATTGACTCAATCCGACCCGAAAAAATCCAAGAAGAACCCGAAATCATTCCGACCTGAACCCGACAATAATTATGATAGTTTTGAGACATTTAGATTTGCTTATTCATTCATTCATTGGACTTTAAGGAAATACTAACATGTGTGTTTCTGATTTATCTCATCAATACGACTCAATTGATTTATAATATTGCTCTAATGCACTGTAGGATCTGCTTCAAGAGATCCAGCTGTTTGATTGAATCAACTTGTCCAGATAATCAATGCGCTCTGACACACATTTTGTGGCAATTATAATTGCATTAGTAAAATGTTTGCTAATCTAAAATGGTAAAACGGCGGTAAAGTGTTTGATTACCTGGGCATTCGGCGGTATCAGACGGGGTGAAACAAATTTGAAGAGTTTATTTGGGAAGCCAAGTACAGAAGATGACAATTATTTCTTTGCTTTTTAAAATAAAATAAAAATAATTACCATCTTCTGTACTTGGTTTCCCAACTAAATTGATCAAGAAATGAATAGCCCAGGCCTCTTCAGTAATTTTGAAGAAACAATTGAATTCGACCAATCACACCACAAAAAGGTGTCGCAGCCAAAGTTTCTATTTCTTTTCAAGTCGTGGGTCCCACAACCACTTCATCATATCCAAACGTACATTACAAGAAGTCTGCGGCTACATTTAACCGTTTCATCAGCCCTACTTGCAAACATGAGATTGCTGCATTGTACAGGTTAACTTTCATGCTCGCACAAATGACAACTAATATACTCTGGTAATGAGTTCTCCATCACAATCAAGTGAATTTAGACCTGATTGACTAACTGAGGGTCGACTTCACAGAATCGATGCCTTTGATTGAATTTGCCCTCTTCGGCCGCATTGATAAGGTAATCGCGTCTAAGGAACTACACGCAATAGCATATATCTTGAGATGAATAAAAATGAGAGACATTGAAGTAACTGAGAGATGCCGCAAATCAGTGTCAAAAACATCCTCAAATTTTTCGGTTAATCAATAATTTAACTATAACGCATCCCGGTTCTCAAAATATCACGACTTTCTAACATGACCGATCGGATTTGGGTTCGGAACCCGATTGTACACCTCTAGTACGTACACTCACTCATCTCTTTTTGCGTCCTTTGCTTCCAGAAGATGCTGGGTTAGACGTTTGCTGCTTGAGTATGGACTTCCATTTCGGTCGATCACGAGAGTCCGCTTCCTGGGCTCCAACACGTTTGGATCATTTTTCACCACTTGTTCCCGGGTCGTCTTTTGTCTTCCTGCTCCTCTTTAACTCTTCTGATCCGCTCTGTCTCATCCCTTCTTACCACGTGGACAAACCAACGTAGTATTTGCTTTCTCGCGATGTCGGTGATGTTCTCAAGACCCATTGCTTTTCAGATGCTGTCATTCGATTTCCTGTCCGATAGTCTGACAACACACATCCACCGTAGCATTCGCATCTCCACACGCTCAAGCATCTTCTCATGGGATGAAAGCATAAATCGCCAGGTCTACTTGATACAACCGCTGCTATGGAAACCGATCAAGCCTTACTTCTTAGGAAATCATTAACACTAATGAAAAGTCACTTATCTCGACAATTGAATACTAGTGACTTCAATACAATATTGGAATCCGAATTTTCCTAAGGGAACTTGCAGGTGACACGTTCCGCAATAAAGTATGAATGTATCACATTTTCATAAATCAAGAGTGAGTCAGGAACGCAGATATTGAGTTAGTTTGAGCAATCGGATCCATATTCATGCTGCCAAATTAAAAATAAAATTGAAAAAGTGCACACCTTAACAAATCAAAACGCCATAAAACTTTTCATGTTATTAGTCAGAACAA
The DNA here is from genome assembly GCA_907163375.1 of Prostheceraeus crozeri. NCBI lineage: Eukaryota > Metazoa > Platyhelminthes > Polycladida > Euryleptidae > Prostheceraeus > Prostheceraeus crozeri. The sequence goes on along the minus strand of CAJQUW010015998.1, from coordinate 104,996 downwards.
GCTAGAGCGAGTATCGCTACACTGGATACCAAAATTCAAAAGACAATATCGAATAGAGCTATCCAATTGAACCGGAAATCCTTTGTACATTAAGTCAATAAATGGAATCCTGTAGTGACGTCAACTCAATCATGTCCTCGAAAGTTGAACCTCGTGGTTGAAACTTGCAAGAGAATTTAATTACGCAGTTATACTCCCCTCAGCGAACAGATATCAAGAAATAAAAGTTGATTATTCAAATGATTGCAATCACCCAATGGCAACTGCTTAGTATATTGGAGGATGATGTGCACAAGATGTCATGTTAAAGAAGAGAATGCATCAATGGACTAACAAGAGTAGTTGCATGTAAGGGGGAAATCACTAAATTCTTCTCGATGCAACAAATACTTTATCAATTAGAAGTTCGACATACCGACATCATGACTGATCTTACATTACTTTATGATATTGGCGCATTACACACGACATTGAGTAGCCGATGATAATTCTAGGGTTTTATAGTCAATACGAAAGCGGTATATGACCGGTTGCAGCATCAGACATCAAGAGAATAAAGAAAATTTGACAAATGAGTTTCTATACAAAGCGCCTTTTCTTCTTTTATGTTCTTTCCTAGATTAGAACACAGAGAGAAGAATGGAATTCCCATATGTGGGATTTCTGTGAAATAAAGCATCAAAAGGAAAACATTCCCAAAGGAGTCAGGAGAAAATTGAATGTAATCGCTGACTACGTCACAGTATTACATCAACTGCAAATAATATCAGCTGGAGTTAGCTGAGTCAGACCGCTGAAGGAACAACATTATAATATTAAATAACTATGCTTAGCGACAGCTAAACGCATAGAAATCCGACTTTTCGCATTTGTTAAATTAGTTTAGGCATCGATCTGGGTTCATATGGCTAGATGTTAAAGAGAATCAAATCATTTAAACATGCAACAGTTTCAGATTCTTGCCGTGAGACGGTGCTTTGTCAATTATTTTGTCAAAATGCTTTTAGTGTATCAGACAGATGACGATAGCCGTGAGTATTTACAAAGTACACTGGCAAACTGTCGGTCTTTTCCTCTTGTCAATCAATGGAGGACGCCATCGCTTACATACCGTTGTCATGACAACCCTTGTCCACGACTTGCTATTGTTTTCAATGTCTATGTCCGTTCTAGTCCTTCATTATTGTAGAAAGTCGGATTCCTATGGCTGTACGGATCAAATTGGAAGCAGAAAATGCCAGCTATTATACTCAAGATTGGAGTAGTTTGCTGTGTATCCAATAATGTGTTTTCGAATACATAGAGCTGTTTTCAGAAAATAAAATCTTACACGCCTTTGTGTCAATGTTTTAGTAATAATGACATATTGTTGAATTTTGGGGGTTCCTTTAATCGCTCAATAGTTGTAGCCTGCACAGATTCCCGATCTGCACTTACACAAAAAAACGTCCCATAAAGTGCATATCAACTAGTGACAGACAAAGAATTGAACGCTTTTTTATAATCAAAAATAGCAATGACTATAGGTTCGCCACAACGGATTGCTATTTTTGATTATTTCGGTTCGATTTGTGCATGTACTGTGCTGATCTCGTTGCGCCACACCTTCGCTGGACTGTGAACATGAACAGACAAGAGTTATTCATTGATGCTTTGTGACCATGGTAGTACCATCAACATCGTCAGTAGAGGATAGCTTGACGATGAAGTCTCTGCCATCATCATCACTGTCTTTCCATTATTTTGTTGATTCATCCGTTGCTTCTGCTGTTGACATCAAATAGTTCACATGCAATAAATGCCTTTAAAGCCATTCATGTCGCGAACATTGATTAATGTAAGTAATTATTGCTTGCAGTCTTTCAGGAAATCTCAGTTTAAAAATACATCTGATAACTAATTGAATTAATACATTATTTATCATCATAACCAAATTACAAGATTATGAAAAGAAACCTTTCAATCGCTGTGTGAGAGAGAAAAATAAATGGTTTGGATAATGTCATCGCCCGCTAGAAAATCCTCATGGGATATTTGATTCGACGTTGCGTCGTGTCTCATTCTGATGATAGGTGTATATCTTTCTTCAACAGATTATTCTCTTATCCAAAACTCTCATCTAATAATACCACGCGACGAGTGAAATCTTGAGAAAACAGTGAGAGAATGTGAGCCTCTATTTCAATCTTCATTTTTTTCATTTCTGAGGCTGTGCATCTATCCCTTGGGACTCTTCCAAGAATTGTATGAATGATAGTAATAGAGTTATGAGCAGACCTCAATTAGTTGATTTCAAAAAATTTCATGGATCGGAAAAAATGAACTGGTCAGTACATCGAGAGTGAAAGTGGGAATTTTCTGGAACAGGCTTACGCTTCGAATTCTTACCTGGTGATGAAGAGGGGGTGAAATCAAGTAAATCAAGTGGGTTCCTTAAATAACAAAAAGTTTGGATTTGAAGAGCTTCTCTGCAGCTCTCATTTTGCTGACCTGTCTAAATAATGTATTCTCTACAAAAGTATCCGATATTGTCAGCTTAGGGCCTCCAGGTAGCCAATGGAGCGTCCCAGAAATTAATTGACAAGAAACTTGTTGTGTTGTGACTTATATAAAAAATGAAAAATATCATCAAAAAGCTATTGCATAACTATGGAGTTAGTCATAATGAGACAGACCGCCTAACGTATGTCGCTAGACCTGGTAAAACAACAAAGACACGCCTTCGATCATTGTTTGTGCGTCACCGTATTGCTTCAGACTCGACTCGATTGGCGCTTTGAATTTCCGTTGATCTTCCATGGTGTTTGCCTACCTCAGTGCTCATGAGAAAAATGTTGAAAGAAATTCGCTTTTTTATCAAGTCCAACAGTTAATATGGTGCTCTAAACACTAAAACGTCGGTAGAGGCTATACATTCGTCGCATCGAACTGATATTACACTGAGTCATTAAACATATTTCACAATGCAGGTGAAAGAAGCATTATTGCGAAGATAATCATTTTAATCTTCATCCATACTACACACCAAACAAGGCGCAGTGGATCAGGGAAAATTGGAGTTCCACACACCAAATCTGATCGAGAGTTCTCGAGCACGAGTTCTATATCCAATCTGTCAGATATGAGCATGAAGTCCTGTCTATCATGTTCAAATTTGTACTTTTGCCTTGTTATTGAAATGCTATGAGGAAACAATAAGGAAATTAAGGAATTTTGCAGGCTATTAAGGAAATTTGCTTCAAATATACGTCATTCCATTCTGATCTCCTACTGTGTAGTGAGGCAACAGGCAATTAGAATTTCATATCATTCTCATGGCTGCAGCCTCAAAAATTCTGACTCAACAATATAATTTCAAAATTTTGAATATTAAGGCTAGATTAAAAAGAGGCCGCAAAATTCAAAATTTAAGCTCGAATTCACGACTTTTAGGATCAAGTTTACTACAAATTTCCACGCCATTCGAAAGCATTGAAATCCAAATGCAATTTCCGAAATATTTCGGGTTTAACCTCAAATTACAATGAAATTCTCACTTTTGTCTTGTTTGAATTTCTTTGAGAAACTGAGAAAATTGCTTAACAGATGCAAAGTGCATGCGTTTCCTACATGTAAGAAGTTCTGATAAAGGATTGAAGCATCAAGAGCGTCTCTGTGAGCTATGTACAAGGATGAGAACGCGGTGTCACAAAAATTCCGGAGGATCTCTTCTATGCGGGCCCATGTGCTACTTTTACTGGGGCCCACATTCAGTTTTCATGTGACTACAAGCAATCCAAGTATCAATTTTAAATAGCTATAAATCTTTGTGCTCCTATAGGCTACATACCCTATGCTCCGACTATAAAAGCGTTGATAATTACTGCATTAAGGCCACAGATAATAATTAATTGGATCTCAACTATATTGATGCAAAGTTCCGCAGACAAAACCTCCAACCTTTTGAGAGTGTATCTCAGGTTTGCCGTGGGAATTGATTTTGAATTCCCATCCCATTCCCACGGGATTTTTCAGTATTTCCCATCAGAATTCCCATGGCTCATTACTCTTCCTATATACGGCTTATGGTTCTCTTCTTTCGGACTTCTTTCTCTTTCCAAAAATCCTTGGTCGGATGTCTGGAGGCCACACGAATGGTCTCAAAAAGCAACATTTCTGTTTCAAGTTGTTCATGAAGTCTTCATGCGCTTTGGGCGTGGAGCAAACAATGTCTCAAACGGATCGCTGAATGTCGAGGGCTCACGTTCCTGGTTATCACTGACTTTGTCCGTAGGGATATCAGATATGTGCATTGAATCAAGCAGCTGATTCAAATAGTTCCCAACACTCGATTTGAATCCTTGCATCTCCTGCTCCCATTCATTCATGAACACCTGCAATTCTCGGGTCTTTTTGCTGGAATATCTAAGAGTTTTCACCATATCCAAAGCCGTGTTGCAGACATCAATGCCTGACACATAACAAGCCGCTTTTGCAAATGATGAACCACAATATGGCCACAGCTTCTTTCTCATCTGGTTTCGTAGAAGGAAGCAAGTCTCCCGAGCGATGGCAGGCACTTCTTCACTAATCTGCATTTGGAACAAGTGAATATCCAAAGTAAGATAGTTCAGGTAAGATAGATGAGAAGTTGTCTCATCAACCTCAACTCTCTCAAAGAAGCACTTGACGGCTTCCATTATATCCAACAGAGATTTCAGTGAAGGTAAAGGTGGCAAATTGTCAGATACATGACAGTCTTCTTCTGACAGAAATACAGTGTAGTTGTCCACCGCAGATCGAAGTCGAGAATGCTGAAAGCGCCATGAGCGAGTCGTGCTTTTATCAGGAATAGCACGCTTCAGTCGCTCAGAAGCGAAGTTTGCGCAAGAAGATGCAATTTGAGCCATGGCGTTGATGGACACAGTCGGATGGGCACAAACAGGCTTCACTACATGCTGCTGCCATTGTTCTTTTGCTTCTTTCGGAAGAGGAGGCTTGCTTGTTGATGGAGCACACTGAAAACTTCGGTGAATGGTGAGTTGATTGGACGTCGACGTCGCCAGTGCGCAGTTTTTCTCGAGATGTCGCTTTATTGCACTGACCCCACTCTGGTTGACTCACTGTCCTCTTGTCTTCTTAAACCAAAGAAACAATTTCTTACAGGCATCACAATAAAGGAAAGGGGCCAACAATGGTTTCTTGTCGTCTCCTGAGCTCTCGGCAACCGGTGATATGTCCACTTGCACGGCCTTTATCCTCGAATCAAGATTGGCACTACCACTGGTTAATGACTTCGGTGGCGGAACAAAAGATACACGAGCAGCAGAAATGTGCTGCTGCAGAGTTTTTTGTCTACTTCGAAGAACTTGTTCGAAGACATCGCAGCGACGACCTGCCTCAGAGTGGGAACTGAAGTTGTAGGCGATTATAATTACATCACATAGCTCGGTTCCTCTTCGGTCTGCAGCCTAATGAATCATCGCCAAGCGTCAATCAGGGGAAAAGAATGTTTTGCGAGCTCACATTCCCTCACTTGAATTGTCAAAAGTTGCGTAAGTGAAATTGATCATGCAGCGCACGGGGCGAGAGAATCGGTCGGTCACTGACATGGATACTGATTCTCCTCCCGTCGGTTGACGATGCGAATTGACTGACAGCCTCAACAGATAATTACATAATCCAGGTTCTCTCTCATTCAAGACCGATATTAGTCTTCTTATAAGATTGATAAGCTAAGAAAAGAATTGTTATGATGATGGTTGCCGACTCGTGTTTCGTCACCCTGACAGAATCATGCTTTTTTCAGACAAGGACAGCCTGCTTACTGTAGACACACCTGTACAATGTACATGTATAAATGTTGTATTTTCACTTCAATCTGTGAGTCATTCATGAGCGGCCTCGCCTAGTCATCCAGTAAGGTGAGTGCAACTACAGCCTGCATTCTCGCTTTCTCACAACCTTTGCAAACCAAAAAAGAGTTGATACTTTCAAATAAGATTTAAATTTATCTTATTTTGGTGATCAAAATTTTCACTTAGTTCCCATGGGATTCCCATGACCTGAAGCAAAATTCCGATCTCATGGGAATTCCCATTCCCACGGCAAGCCTGGATCTAGTAGAACTGTGATGTTTTGCAAGCACCGCAGGCGAAACCTACAGCCCTTTATGAGTGCAACTAGTAGAATTTTGATCCATTACAATACATTTCATTTGAATTGGAGGGGCAGTTTCAGAATTAGAAAATTTCTGAATGTACTGGTATGTAGACTTTCTACAAGCAAGCTCTAATCGGCCTGTAATTTTGAATAACCCCAAGCCAGCCACTCTCACCGGAAGGAAAATGAGAGTAAATTCAATCATCTCCGCAGCATCTATTGAAGAACGGAAACTCTCTATTAGAAACCATTATCAGTCTATCCTGAACGTCGACTCATCGACTAATGCTGAGCTTATTCCTCTTGAACAAGAGCTCGTAATTCGAAGTGATGAATTCAATCTTACTCCCATCTCTGTCAGAATTTAAAGCTGCCACTAGAACAATGCGAGCAGATGCGACTCCCGGACCTGATGGCATTCCTAATCGAGTGTTACAGCTAGATGAGCTACACGAGGACTTGACTAGCATTCTCAACGGATCTAGTGTTCTTGGCGGCGCGGAAAACGAGATCCTTCACACAGAATGGCGTCACTCAAGTATTATCTCCATTCCTAAGAAAGGATCTTCATCGTCCTTAGACAATCAAAGAGGGATCGCAATGATGTGTACCATGGCGAAAACTCTTAATACGATCATTTTGACCCGCATCCTTCCCATCGTAAATCCACATCTACTGCATGTTCAGAGCGGATTTCGTCCTGGGCGCTCTACGACTGAGCAAATTGTTGAAGCGAAGCGTATGCTTACAGTAAGTTTAATTGATGTATTTATCAATTAAATAGTCAATCGTTATGAAGATTCGCTATTCTTTCGTATAGTTATGCCACCTTAGAACTCGAACGAGAAGGAATATCCCAAGTGTGATTGTATAGGTTAAAACATCACTAGTCGATCACGTTACTCTTTGACGTATCTCCAAGTTGTCTTTTTCTCGTACATTCACTAGGCCTTCTATATAATAAACAGCTTTATCGAAACATAAGACATAGGGAAGGCCATAAATCACACAGAATACTTTCCTAACACGACAGCTTTGATAGAATTCTACATGTACATTTCAAGTAGCATTTAACACGTGTGATCAAATTACAAGCAATCATCGCACCGACAAACACATGTTTCCGCATTCATGCCGAAATCTTTTGGGATGTCAAATCTCAAGTGAGAAATTGTTTGCTCTACGCCACAACATGTGGCCACTCATAGTTAATCATTTAACTGTCTCGCGTTTCTCCTTGATTCTCCTCGCCCCGCGACAATTGTGTCTCCATGTAAGTTTGAATTGCAAAGCTTGTCTCTCTTTCAATCCCCTGAAGCGGCCTAAGTAGGCGAAAATTTGGGATAATGGTTTAAAATCTATAATAACAGCAAGGCTTTTTCTCACATTCATCATGAATGAGTGTTACTTCACGAAGATGATTCCATCTTAAGGGGCAACAAACCTTACCCCTTCCCCTCCTGTTCTTTTACATTTTCTGGCGAATCTCAGATAAGACTCACATGGTCGTCAAAAAATCCGGAATTCCGAATAAATCTGGAGGATTCTCTTCCCTGTATGTAATGATTCAAAAGTGGAAACTTGATATCTTTTTATAATAGAATGTTCCGCGTATTAGCAAATGCGACAAGAAATATCACCAATGTTATATTATTGTGACAGTACAACTGAATCTCATAAATTGACGAATAATCTGACTCCAAAAAGTGCAAAAAGTCATCTTAGTTTCTTAAGAAAGAAAACAGCATGCATTTGATCTCAAAGAAAATAACTAATTAACATACAAAAAAGTGATCAATCGTTCATTCCCCTCTCCTTCATTAATTCAAATTATTTTTTCATTGAACGCACACACTCTTTTTCAAGATTGTGCTTCAGTGTGTTCAAATCTGTTCCAATTGAATGTTCTCCGATTGTTTTCCAAAAATTTGGAAAATCTATTGACTGATTATATAATCAACTACTTTCGGGTGCTCCGCTGCTTTTCACCTCCATCGAAGCACGTTCATGTGGAAACCCTAAAAGCAATCATTTCAAAATGTTTCATTCATTTATCAAATGTTTCAAAGCTGATCATTCACCAATCAGCAGCACTCATTTAACAAAACCTCATAACTTAAATGCAAGAATTCTTGTTGTAAAAATCACTTACACATCAGACTGGATATTCGAAATTCTCAATCATTTGGTGAGATAAGACAACTTGATTTGGTCGACCTGTGTCAACCAATGCCAAATTAAATAGCTTTTCTGTGTACTCCCTATCAAGAAACTTGTGCCGCCAATGATTACAATCACTTGAAGTGAGCATGAAAGTTAACTGGGATGAAAATCAACCATAATCCGATAAGAGGACAGTTTGCTATTCTCCAAAAGCTGTGATTTAATCATTTCTAACATTTGATTGAGCAAGAACAATGACATTTCAATATTGAACAGAGCAGAGGCATCAGAACGCTTCTGATCAACGCCGTGAATAACACGAGGATCAGACGTGGCCTATACTTCTCAATTTCATTTCATTTGATTGCGTCATAACATTGATGTTCATAACTATGAACATCAATTGATGTTTATTGATGTAATAGCGAGTGTTTGGCTCAAACATTCATTCACGATCCGAAATAAAGTACTTAGAGCACTGTTTGCTATCTTCAAATAAATTCAATAGAAATATAAACATCTAGTATACTACCAGTGGTTCACTTACAAAATACGTGAAACTGTGTGAGTCCAGAGTCTCTATGAATCATAACAAGAAGAATTCGACATTTCGCAATAACGCGCACACGTAAGTTAGCGAATTGGTGGACGATTTTCCATCCAATTCACTTTGAAATATTTCAATATAACATTAACTCGCAAGCAATCATATTATGCCCATCATGTCTACCTGCATGCAGAGAAATTGCCTCACTTCTTCAGCATGACGTTTATCTACAGTAGCAGCCCTCTACATGCAAAGAATCCGTTCCAGGGAAGTCTTATATCGAGGCAAAGACCTTAAGGAAAATTAGGGATGTGTTTCTGACCTGGTGATTTAAATGGTCATGAATGACACTTCTGTTAAGCATGGTAAATCGGAGTGGGGTTTCCTATCGCTTGAAAAGCTCTCGATTGACTGTAGACATTGCTGCAACATTGCTTTATGTTGTCGTTCGTAAATTGTTTGGCAAACATTCGAAAATGGAACGAAGATTCGAGTAAATGATATCAGGCATCGAAGAAAAGATGAAGGCAGCGTCTTGTCTACCTCTTGGTGGGCAGTATCTACTTCAGCTTCAGAAACTCACTTTTCTTATGCTATTGGAACTGCTGCGTTTTGTGAACCAAATCACAAACCACTATGTGATCACTGATTACCAATGCGTCCTTTTCGAACGACACTTGTTTAGGATTACTATGCTGCACAATAATAATATGAATGATATGAATGAGGAAGTTTTATCTTTGTGAATTGATTGCACGTGTTTAAAACATCTCCAATTAAGAGAAGAATGCAGACAGAAAACTGAAAGTCCGTTAACCCTTGACGCGTGGTGACGTAAGGCTTGCCGAGATTTCCGATGCATACACGCGGGCGCCGTGTGCCTAGTAACAGTCCCTTACGCGGTTATCAGGCGCGACAGAAAACACCACGGCCACCTAAATAGTCAAATTTCACCAAGGTAGAGAAATGAGAAAACATCAGACCAAATTCAACAGTCCAGAAACACATCCCTAATTTTCCTTAAGGTCTTTGCCTCGATATAAGACTTCCCTACAACGGATTATTTGCATGTAGAGGGCTGCTACTGTAGCTTTCATTTAAATTCAACAGGTCTAAGATAGCTCACCTGAGAATATCCAGCTGCTATTTCATCAGTGACTGGTGACAGGAATACACTGGCATGCTTGTGAGACTGTGCAGCTCTGATAATCATACAAATTGACTTCTTCCACGTCCGGTACGACTTCTCCTTCACTTGAAGAGCTTCTTCCTCGTCTTCTTCGCCTTCTGTGGCCTCATCGTCGACATCTCCGTCTGAGGAAACCATGTGATGTCTCATAGCCCGCCCTGGAGTGGACGAGGTGGAGGACATGGACGGAGAACCAGGTGGCACAGATAACTCCTCCATCTTCTTCTTTGGAGATTCTTCGACTGATTTCGCAGATACTTCCTCTACTGCCCTTTTCTCTTCCTTTATCTCAACCCTCGTCTCTTTACTCGGGGACCGTGTTCGAATTTCCTTGCTGGGAGTGGTTGCTTTGGTATCTTTGCTGGAAGAGCGTGACCGAACATCTTTCACAGGTGAGACTGGGTTTGATTCCTTACTTGGAGAACGTGTTCTGACTTCTCCAATGCTTGGATCTTCTTTAATATCTGGAGCAGTTTCAACTTCTTTACTTGGAGAGCGAGTTCTCATATCTTTGGTGGGAGTAGTCTCGTTTTCTTTGCTTGGAGATCGGGTCTTGGAGTCCTTGGTCGCAGGGGCTGCTTCCGTTTCCTTGCTGGGAGAACGTGTCCGAGTGTCTTTATTAACAGGGACTGCTTCCGTTTCCTTGCTGGGAGAACGTGTCCGAGTGTCTTTATTCACAGGGACTGCTTCCGTTTCCTTGCTGGGAGAACGTGTTCGAACGTCTTTATTCACAGGGACTGCTTCCGTTTCCTTGCTGGGAGAACGTGTTCGAACGTCTTTATTCACAGGAACAGTATCAGCCTCTTTGCTGGGTGAACGAGTCTTAGCATCTTTCTTCAGAGGAGAAGTTTCGACCTTATTGCTGGGAGAATTCGCTTCATTAATTGTTGAGTTCTGGGCAGTCTCCATTGGTTCTTCCTCCGCTTCAATTTTGATCTCATCGGTACCTCCGATAGATTGTAGAACATCACGACGACTTCCATCAATCCGCGCTGTGTCAGCTTCGTATTCATCGTCCACGGGGACACCGAGCTCCGTCGCATTGATAAGACTGGCCTCCAGGAGCGCTGATGGCCTTTCCGTCACCTTTTCCTTTGACTCTTTCGTCTCCGAGGTCAATCGCTCCAGATCAGACTCTGATACAGGTATCAATTCTTCAACCGGCGCTGATTGCTTTTCTCTGAAAGGAAATTGCCATCTGATAATTTGACAAAATTGGACAGTTTGATATTTAGCATGAATAATCACATTGGATTCGGTTTTCATGAATACATTTATCGTTGTCAACAGGTGAGGTGCAGCGCAAACATAGTCAGAGGAGAAGGAATCTGCCAAAACACACGAAATGTATCATGGATAATCTAATATGCGATTTTTGACAATGAATTCCGAGTATTCAGAAGCCAAATACAGTAATGGCCCGCAAAGAGGCAGAACATGTTTCACTCCCATACCTCTATTTACGCAATCACTGTCCCGCTAATACGCATAAGGAAGCAAAGATCGCTTTAATCTCTCATGGTTTGTCAATTTTTGCAATGATGCTAGGAAACATTAAGCAGAGAAGTACTGCATTTAATACTAATACCTCTTTTCTGCTCAGAGATGGTGTAGTTTTTTATGGTTGCCATCCACACGACCAGAGTAAGTAGTATGTTGTGCAGTTTTTCATGTTGTTCAACCATTCTGCACATCACAAACTAGTTTGGGCCATTCCTAGCCGTACTGACGAGCTCTTGTAAGAGCGTCTACGGCTGCTAAGGAAATTTAATGCCTACCCGAGAGGGAGGGACTCCTTTTTGCTCCAAAACTATAGCAGCAGCGCATCAAATCTTCGTGATTTTCAGATTTTGCGCTTCTCTATTGAACGACAAAATTTAGCAAATTTGGACGATAGGAGCATCAAAAATTTGACTTTAAAAAATAAATTTGAAATTCGAGAATTTTTGTCAATTTCTTACAAAATTAGGCATATTCATCAATTCAAATCACTTGTGGATCATTGACAAAGTACAAATGAAGTTAACATGAATTAACATGAATGCATCTATGTGATTATTATGCGAATTATACATGTAGCAATATACTTCAAACACTACTCATAATAAGTCATTTCAAGTAATACCGAAAGATTAAGCTGCAAATAGTGGATTCACAAAATGGACAAATGATCATAGTTCACACTAGATTTGGTGCATTCATTCATTTATATGCAGTTACTGTAATTTTTCTCCACGGTATATAGTGACAGACAATATGAAATTTACATACATTCTCAAAATTCTCTCTTGAGTTGTATTCACCGCCGCTTAACTATTCCAATGCAACCAAACATGCTCCAAACATTGTCTTGAGACGTTTCATGGGAAAACTGATCAACCCGCTCTATCATCAGTTACCAACAGAATCTTAAATCATCAATTTTTTTGAAGGGTGTGGGATTCAAATTTTGAATTGATATTTATAGAAACAAGATGACAGATTTGATAAAACCTGGTACCACCATTGAAACGAGCATGCGCCAATTGTATTGCACTGTACGATTGAACGATTGAATCATGAGAACATCGAAATCGGAGGGAGGTGGATATCTTGCCATGATGAATGCATGAAAAAGACAGCTTATATCTATATCAAGGTTGCCAGCACACATTTAAGAAAAAAAGCACAAAATGCTTTTTTAAAAGCATAACTCATATCATGATTAATAGCCTGTTTTAGTAGCAAAACCCGTCAAATATGCTGTCTTTTATCTGAATTTTATTATCATATATTACACAAAAAAATTTAAGAGGTAAGTTTTTAGTGATCAAAAAATGCATTTCTATTTTATTAATTTTTAACCTCAGCATGAAACGAAGTTATCAAGGAATTTTACGACTATTACTACAACTTCAGCCAAATTATTCAAGAGCTTACTTCGATTGACAAATACAGCATTTCTAGAGCTATGCCAAAAGGAAAGCCTACAATATCAAATCAATCAATCTGTATTCACGTTAGAAGTCGTTGAAGATTGAATCATGTCCACGGCAATTAACACACTATATCGCAATGCAACTACGGCCGTTCGCACTAAGTCCGGAGACTCTGACCACTTCACTGTGGATGTAGGAGTACATCAAGGTTCGGTATTGAGTCCATTGCTCTTTGCCATAGTTATGGATGCCGTAAGTGAAGCAGCGAGGAAGGGATTGCCATATGAACTTTTATATGCAGATGACCTTCTCCTTATGGCTGACTCGGAGGAAGATCTTCAAGCGAAATTGCTGTGTTGGGAAAGAAGTTTGTCCTGTAAAGGTTTGAAGATGAATGCCACAAAGACAAAGATCATGGTAAGCGGTGGTAAAGACAGAGTCGAGAAGAAGTACCAGACAGCAAAATGGCCATGTGTAAAATGCTGCAAAGGTGTGGGAGCGAGCTCAATCCAATGTAGGTAACATCTGCAATGGTTGGTTACATGCGCGATGCTCAAAAGTGAAAGGGAGACTCACTGCGGCTATCAATTACAAGTGTGAGAAGTGCTTATCAGCTTCGAAGGATGATGGTGAAGTATTCCCAAGTGCGTTGAAATGCACGGAACCCGACTTGAGAGCGTGGACAGCTTCTGCTATCTTGGTGATGTTATCGACAGTTGCGGTGGTGTTGAGTCAGCAGTGGTTGCCAGAATACGGTGTGGTTGGAGAAAGTTTCGGGACCTCCAAGCCTTCTTAACATCGAAGTCACCGTCCATGCGAGTCAAAGGCCAACTGTATGCTGCATGTGTCCGGCAAGCAATAATTTACAGTTGTGAATCGTGGCCCCTGCCCGCAAATCATGAAAGGATGCTGCTGTCTGCGGAGATGCGCATGATACGTTGGATGTGCGGAGTGAGAATATCAGAGAGGTCGAATGAAGAACTGCGACAGGAAATGGGGCTAGAGAACATCTTGGATTCGATCAGAAGAGAAAGGTTGCGCTGGTTTGGTCATGTGCGGAGGAAGAGCGAGTCGGAATGGGTCAAGAAAGTTACGGACATGGAAGTATCTGGCAAGCGTGCTGTTGGACGCCAAAGAAAGACCTGGCGAAGACATCGCCGAAGACCTGAAAAGTGTTGGTGCTCAAGAAGCTGATACACACGATCGCCAGAAGTGGAGGAGCATCATCAAGCGGAAATCGTCTAACCCAGCATCTTCTGGACCACAAGGACGCAAAAAGGGATGAGTGAGTGAGTGAACAAATTCAAACTTCACTGATCTTTGTAACGGAAAGGGTTTTTATAGCTGATATATGAATGCGGGGAACTCATCAAATAAAGCATGAATAATAGGGCCTTCGCAAAATTCAATGATTTTCCTTATCAATAGGATATTGCCATCTATTAATGTTAGCACGGTAGTGGGTTTACCTGAAAAGAATCGTCATTAGATTAATTAATCTATCACATAAAAAAGCTTCGTTAATATTTTCGGTGTGTAATATTAGTCAATAAAAGCAATAAAAACAGCAAATTTTGACCAAAAAAGCCCAAAAAAGCTCTTTTTCCCATTTTTCAGAAAAAAGGCAAAAAGTTGTAAATTCTATAATAATTTCATTTTACTTGAGAGTGGCTGTGGTATACAGCGGAAATTAATCGCATGCTGCTTAGCACATATCCTATACATTTAAGCCTCCAGCAGTTGCTTGTAATTTACAAAGCTCAGGTTCGTCTTGTGATGGAGTTTTGCTGCCACGTTTGGTCATCAGATCTTCAGAGTAGTTAAGATATACTTGATCGTATTCAGGTATATCTAGCAGGTCGGCTGAAAGATGATGCTAGTGTTATTTCAAAACCGCGAAGCAGTCTCCTGTCTTTCTCTCTTCTATCGCTATTATCACGGTCTTTGCCCTGATGAACTTAATTTTGTTACCGTACTCCACGCCCTCGTTTTTTACCAGATGCATAAGAGAAAGTGACTGCTCAAATCATCGTTGTCGCACAGAGCATTTAAAGATATCCTTCTTTCATAGGACAGCAAAGTTGTGGAACAGGATTCCCAACATCTGTCAGTGTTGAAGCATTCAAGAGAACCGTCAAGAAGTTTCCACTAACCTCTGTGGAGAGTTGATAACTTATAGGGTCTTTTGTCTTTTGCATTTCTAGCATGCTACCTTGCTTTTAACATTGTTTTATTTCGTTATTTCCCCTTTTATCCCCAAGAGTTATGCAGTCTTTGGTTCTTCCTTAGCTATTTTACATTTTACATCTTCTATTTTGTCTATTCAAATTTCACCACCCTATTTTAATTTTCAGCACTTTGTTATACATTTATGAGTTACGTATTTTTTTCCTTCACTGTCACACAATGTCTTAGTCAATTCGTTATATTGCGTTATCATCCCCACTTTTCTTTTCTTCCTTTTTCTGCTTCTTTACCTCTAATCTTCTGCTGAGGGACATCTTTGTTGTATAGGCTTGTCCTCTTCCATCAAGCTTTGATGAAAAAAACCCTATGCCCTGTATAAGAAAATTAAATATTTAATTTGCCAACCATAATGAATAACAAATGTCTGATGACCACTTCATCAAGAACATTCACCATCTCGACATCCAGAAAGTAAAGCGGCCAGCTTTCAATAGAGGCAGAACAATAATGGCATTTTTATTTGGAATTTTTTTATTTTTAATGAAATTTTTTTCATTTGGAGCTTTGTTGTAACTGGTTGTAGGAGATTTTGTAGATGAATAATTTTGGATAAAAACATCTGCTTACAATTTTCAGAGTCTCTTCTATGAATGGTTAACGAGTCCTAATTAACACAGTGGTAAAAATACGCTTATTTATGAGGTATGAGCTCTTATGTTTCCTGTCAAAATCAATCTCAATGCTTGTGCGTTAGGAAAATTATTTTCACTGCAGATCCTTACATATAACAGCAACTATGTGTCAGCTTGTCATTTACACATGTTGCGTCATGTTGAGAGATTAACGCCCAGAAAATGCGACACTACAAATGTTTTAATATTTCACTGTAAATAACACTGGAATATCAATTTTCAATGCCGCACTGTCTGTACTTCATTTCATTCTGCTGATTGCCTGTTTCATGAAAATTCTGAATTTGTAAGTGAACGCGAAATATTGGCATCAGGGACTTCTTGTTCATCGAGATTGGGTTTCTTTGTGGTCTCCATAGCGCAGTGATTAAGTGCTTGGCTTAGCGATCTTTCGGTCCAGAGGTCGAGCCCCGAAAGTGTCATTGGAAGTCGTCAGGAAGGGCATCCGGGTTCAAAAACCACAACACTCCATATTAAAGTCTGACTATGTCAGCACCGTCCAAACCCCCAGTAAGGGGTGTAGTGACGTTAGACCATCAACAATTTTAGTCAAAGAATATCAGCGAACTTTTTGATAGAAACTATTGACATAATGCATACCAGGTGTGGCCAACGAAATTGACTGCATGGACCACTTTTAGTGGCCCGATAGCTTCCTGACAAGGCGTGAAATGGTCTACCGCCATAGATAATGATAGAACAGTGATGTGATTGCCGTCCAAAGGTCCAATTCTTAGAAAGACTTTCCTCAATTCGCTTTTTGATACGAATGACTAACCACTTAACATAAACTGTAATGCACGAAACCAACAACATTATCAATGGATAATTTGATTAATTGATCAAATTGATTGATTAATTGAATCAATTGATAATTGCATTATCATAATGTCTCATTTGACATGTCCACAAGTTCGACACAGCTGTTGCTCAAACTCTCACTCAAATATTATCAGACCAATAGAGATATCACAACACCAACAACATATCAGACAAGCATCACACATACATCAATAACATTAACGAAGTTCACTATAAAATTGTTCAAGAAAGATGTGTTCTCTAGTCCAGCTATTTCAACATTTGTAGATTTTAAATCTCAGCACGTGCAAGCGAAAGCATCAACATCGAAGTGTAGTCATAATTCCATTCAGGTGTGTGGTGACTGTGAGTTACATGCTCGTATGACGTGGAAGTTGTTCAAAAGCATTAAAATACAGAAGTTTTATCGTCTACCGAATATTATCTCAAAAGTAATTACTGAAATCGCTTGATATACCTACGAGCATGTTATCAACTTACTTTTCTTTCAACTCGTTATACATTCGCGTGATAGTTTTAGCTTCCATGCTACCGTCCGTTATGGCATTGACATCCGATTTCACAGCTTTATAATCCATTTGCAACTTCTTTATATTCGCTTGCAATTCTTCAATTCTGTCAAGAGTCAATCGTTTGATGAGCAATTCCTCGGGAGTACAATCATAGATAGCTGCTTCTCCTCTTCGTCTGTAACCAAGAAGCTGAAGTTACAAAATGATTGAGTCGTTGATTCATAATACTTCTTACTTTGGTTGCTCGATGTTTTCCAGGAGGTCTGCATACTGTCTGGTGCATTGCTGAAAATCACACGTCGATTTATTATACACGTAATAACCTCTTTATGCATGGAATCTTAATCTGATGAAGCGAAACATTAAAGTACACCCTTTCGATGCTAAAAGAACTCGTCTTCATAATACACATTTTCTCTTGAACGAAAATGCATTGAATAAAGTGTTCAAACCAGGGCTGCCGAAGCGATCAATTTTTATTCGCTTCCGCTTCCAATTATTGGAGACCGGACATGGACGACACACCTCCCTATTTCGAGCCCCTTTTCCTTCATTTTCCACTTTTTTACGAGTTATAGGTTTTGACGTCAACACTTCGCTGTCTCCACGACTTTCTGTAGCAAACCCTAGCTGACTTCCATGCGTTTTTTTGACTTGCCAAAAACTCAAATATTTTTCAAATTCACTTACAATTCTGACCTTTGGGAAATTGTGAGATAAAAACGTCATATTTTCCCAACACGTGTGTAGCAAAAAATATCAAACGACCAAGAGAGTGTTTGAGAATGCTACAATGAAATTACCTCAAAACACACCACTCCGCATTGTATAAAGTTGCCATTGATGAGATGATACTGAGGCTTTCTGATTTCGAATGCCAGTATTCTGAGATAATACACCTTCGTTTTCATCATAATGAGAAAATTAGAAGTAACTACATTTAGAAATACAGGTGACAATTTGTAATTAGGTGTAATAGGGTAAGCACTAAATGTGACAGCTATTACTTAACTCATTATCAAGACCTAATGTCAAAAGTCAGAAGTGCCTCGCCCCGTCCTGATGCGCGAATTGCGTCAGTCATTAGCATCATGATACTTTCGGAAGCGGAAGTGATCGTCAGGCATTCGTTTCCGCTTCCAATGAAAACGATCGCTTCCACTTCCACACCCCTGGTTCAAACAACGATCTGTGTGATGTCGGATTGCGACAAGATAGTTGTTCAAGTAGATACTACCAATAAGACTTTTCAAACCTCATCAAAATAAATTATGAAACCAAACTAGTGCCAGCATGTGTTGAAAACCTCACTGAGTCTGCAAAATTTATGTCATTCAGTTCAGTTCATCCTCATTGCGTCCTTGTAGTCCAGAAGATGCTGGGTTGGACGGTTCCTGCTTTATGATTCTCCTTCACTTTTGGTGATCGTATGCATCACCTTCGTGAGCACCAACATTTCTCAGATCTTCGTCTATCACACTGCACTAGATCTTTCTTTGACGTCCTACAGTACGTTTGCCAGCAGCTTTGATCTCCGTGACTTTCTTCGTCCATTCTGACACGCTCTTTCACTGTACGTGACCAAACCAACGCAACCTTCTGATGGAATCCATGAAGTTCAATAGCCCTCTTTCTAGTCGAATTTCTTTATTGGTCTTTCTCACTCCACACATCCAATGTATCATGCGCATCTCCGCAGACAATGTTTAGACAATATAATATTTGTCTATATTTCAATCAGATGTTATGAATAAGACTTTCGAAATCTCACTACCATTGATCACTAAATTAGACAAAGGGAATTGAAGCATTCAATCAGGTCGTCATTTCTGCCTAATCCATCTTTATCCAAGTCTTAAACTGTGAAGACCGATAGACACAACCCAGTAGAAGCTTCCACAACCAACAAGAAAATTATCTTATTTGGATCCAAGGAACTGTCCACTCTTTCACGGTAGTCATCAAATATCCATTAAAATTAAAATAAACCACTTCTACATAATGCGGATAAACTCGAAAGACCTTGACATCTTTGTCCATCAACTTGGTTACTAACTCTTTGACTTGTCTAACTTCATGCATTCAATAAGAACCACGAATGAATATGTGACACACACACACACACACAACACGCGAGGCTTCTGAAGCTGACGTTGCAGTTGAATGTCCAATCCGTCTTCTTGAACGGCGATAGGTGTACAAATGTAGTTGCTAAAAGCATTATTTTCATGTGAATTTTACCATGTTCAGAAAAAGAGTCGGGAGTTATGCACGAATCAAGCTGCTGTCACTGTTTCAATAGTTAAGATGATGAAAAATGAAATACAAATACCAATAAAACACTTTGAAGTGCTGTTCAGAATTGCCTCGCTAGTACGAAGACGTTCTAGTTTCGACGAATAGGCCTACAGGGTGATTAAAAAAAACATTTTTTTAATTCTTCTCGCACATTGTTTGCGAGTAATCAATACGAAAGGAGAATACATTTTCTAACACATTAGATCTTGCGGTTTTATGTGATATATGTATATAACAATCATATCACTTTCACATCTTTAGGTTCTGAAATTCAACTTTTTGCTTTGCCATTTCAACGGATATTGCGATTTAAGGGATATACGATTGAGGAAAAACGTTAGATCTCTTCGATTTGAATCGTCATGTGCCTATTGTTCGTTTTTCATTATCTGAATTTCACACATGCAGGGTTTGAATGATGAAAAATGGTTATAAGAATCATTGAGAACATCGCACACGATTGAACAGCGCGTTTAGACTGCCACCTGGTATGAGGAGTGTAAGAGTTTTGCAGATATAAGTCGACGATTTCGTACCCGTTTTGGTCGACATTCGCGAGCTCCACAAAGAGCATCCGTACTCTTATCGCACATGAACCTTTTTACGTGTGGAAATGTACTACATCGCACTGCTGGCCACAACCTGCATGCGCGGACGAAAAACAAAGAATCAGCGTTCAGGAAATCTCCCGAAGAAATGAATTCGTCGAGTGAGTGCAGAGATGAATTTGACTTACTCGGCTATTTGTCGTATTCTTGATAAGTTCAGCTTTAAAGTCTACAGAATGAAGATTCTCCATGCGCTGCATCCAGGTGACATGGATAGAAGATTAGAATTTTGTGAATGGGGTCTTGAACTGATTCAAAATGATCCCCAGTTCCTGGAGAACGTCTTCTTCAGTGAATAAGTTATCTTTCACTTTCATGGGAAAGTCAATAAACAACTGTCGCATTTGGGAAACTGAAGAGCCTTCTGAGTATCATGAGGAGCCTCTGCACTCTAAGAAGGTTGTCGCATGGTTGGCAATGTGGTCACTGGTCAAGTGGCCTAATTGGTCCATTCTTCTTTCCCGACAGCGTCACTGGTCAATCTTACCTGGAGATGCAGAGGACCTTCTTCTGGCCAGAAGTTACAAGTTGGGATAATCTGGAGGATTTCTGGTTAAGCAAGTGAGCTTTCTTTGTTGATTTTTTGGCACAACACACATTCTATCTTACAGGATTGCGCACCACAACACTTTTCCCTTGCTGTGCGGAGTTGGTTGGACTAACATTCTCCCATGAGATGGATCTTTTGTCGTGGAGCAGTGGTATGCCTTCCCGCGCCCCCAGATCCTCGACTTCTTCGTATGGGCGTTATCTTAAACAGATTGTCTACACTACGAAGCCAAGAAATGCCAATGAACTCAAGTTCGATGGGGTTTTCAGTCCATTAAGAACACCGATGGTCTCCTCGCAAAGGTGATAGGCCTACTAAGTTTTCATCGTCATCTTTCTGTATGCCAGCAGAGCGATGGTTGCCAAACTGAACAACTGAAAAGCTGTCATTTAGCTGACACATAATGATGGTCGGGTTTGCACTAATATATTCCACACGATTTTTGGAATAATTTCAGCTTATTTTCCTTGATATTTTTTAGATAAAATACATATGATACTGCTGATATATACTTCTTATAATATACTCATATGAAAAGCTGACTCTTATATTTTGGAGTCAAGTAGGATTAAAGAACAGGAGATCAATCTCATCTCCATAATTTCCGCATGACTCACCCTGGGAGCGAAATAGTCTTCATCACGATACTCGGTTGCAAAAGGCTTCACCAACTTGCTGATTGTCGGCCAATGTTTGTCATTGTCTTGTGTTACAGCTGTTGCCAATGCCAATCGCTCACGAATGGACCACTTGTCTACGACAGGTTGGAGATATCTCAACGGTCCAGGTTTTTTCTGCTCAATTGTTTCACCTCCTTGACCATCCGAGACTTCACCTTTCATCCTATACACTTCAAAAAGAAAAATACGAACTTTAAAATACAAATCGAAAAAAGAGCAATCATAATTCATCGACGCAATTCAGATTTCAGTAGTCGTTCTATCAGACAATGTTAATGTTGTCTCTTCTGTAGCCATTTAACCTTGACAATCTTCGGTTTACGTAATGTCTTTTCTATCATATTGAATAACAATAGCAAACCATTATCTGCATCATTCCAGGAAGTGCCTCCCGGTTTATGATGCGAAGTAAGAGATTCATTTATGGATAAATACATCCAACACGCTTTTGTTCAATCATACACGAGTATAATTCATTGATTGGCTCATCAATCTCCGCTTGATTTTGAAACTGCATCAATTCTATGCTCCCATTACTTGATCAGGAGTGAGACAGCTGATGCAGACAACTGAATGTCCATAATTTGATCTAATTGCGAATCAAAACAGAATGTGAAAAGTGATCTAAACAACAGTTTGTGACTTTTAATCTGTATAAGTATTTCAGCTCAACGTCAATTCCGAATGAATTTGAGACACTGAAGCGCAACAACGGTGGCGGCCGCTGATGGCCGGACGCCAGTCTAGCAGGAGTCATTGAGGTAGGTAAGAAGCTGGCGTGGATTGTGACGCGACTATGGCTTGTCTAAGTACCGGGACATTGAAGCGGACGAAGGTTGTTGAGAAGATGGACAAGTGGGAGGTGCCGTGTGTGGAGGTGAAGGGGTGCTGGAGACACAGGCAGGCCTCAGGGAGGCGTGGGCTGGTGTCCGCGGGTGATGGAAGCTCCAGTGCTCTAAAGAGGACAGGGTCAGCATGTCCCGCTTGAGAACAGGGCAGTCCTTGAGGATGCGTGGGTATCGGAAAAGATCGGGAAGGATGTGCACTTGTGCATGTGTGGTGAAGTGGAAGGCAGGATGAGGCACATTGTGGAATGTGTTTCTGGAGCGGGCATGAGGGTCAGTTTGGGGTTATATCGGGTTGTCTTGGGGGCGTGAATGTTGGTTGTGATGTTTTTCGAGGTCAAGGAAAGCGTTTGCTTATTGGAAGCATTCTGCATCGCAATCGAATACCGAATGTATTCCAAATAAATAGTGATGTGATATGGCATCATTTTTTGTAGATAATTTATTATAACACTGAACTGAACGACTTAATTCAAAATTATCTGATTCGAAGGTATACGAGTATGTAAATAATTCATTGATTTCAACAACAGACTCCAACATTCCATGAATAAGGTGTCTAATGATTCATTTCAATGCAATTCATAAATAACATATGGACGAGCAGGTGTAGCATCTGATTTAACGTTCACTAAGCACATCCGGGATTCACAGATCGACAGATTTATAGAGAGTGCCTAAGAATGGCGCTAGATTTCCGTTACAGATATGCTACATGCTGTTTTGTGACAATTCACAGGTTTAAAAATCTCCATCTGAAAACAGCTAATGAGCCTTGCATTGCGAAAGTCCGGCAAGAACAATTCAAAATTTCACATGCGACAAAAATTATCTTCTCCAGCAATCTAGTGAAAGTACGTTCGAAGATCACTCGATAGCACCCGAGTCAGTGCTCGAAATCCAGGCGCATGAAAATCTCGAAAAGTTCATTCGTCAGAAACTGCCTGAAAAGATATTTATGCACATTTTTTAAATACCTGCATGAAATAAAACAAAATTGGATCCCAAAATTCCGGAAAACATCGAACCCTTGCAAGAGCGCTCTGCGTGTGTCTTAAGGTAGACCGCTGATACAGACTAAGATGAGAATAATTCACAATTCTTAACAAAACCAAGCATGTAAATTGCTTCATATTACATTACATGTACAGTAAAATGAATTATTCAGTAATAAAATGAAGATTAGATAGCTCTTGACAATTCCGAACAATCTGATAGGATCAATGTCATCAAGTTGGCATTCATCCTGCTAAAGTCCTTCATATATTCAAGAGACGAATTAAATGCGATAAGATTACAATAAACTTGCTCAGCTTCGTCAATTTCGATGGATTTTGGCGAGAGTACCGATCTACCTTGAAAATCTCTACAGCAATGCCTCATTATTTCTCAGAGGTTCGTCCGGACA
This sequence comes from Prostheceraeus crozeri, assembly GCA_907163375.1. Lineage (NCBI taxonomy): Eukaryota > Metazoa > Platyhelminthes > Polycladida > Euryleptidae > Prostheceraeus > Prostheceraeus crozeri. Next base: position 81,436 of record CAJQUW010015998.1, on the reverse strand, counting down.
TGAAGAGCTGACTTATCTTATCATTTCGGAATGGACCGGAAGAAGTATCAGCAATTTTCGACAAATATGGGAGTACCCATCAAATCGTGTCAGGAACAGCTAGATCATTAGGGTTGCAAACTGAAAATTTGCTAAATTCGGATTTGAAGTTCGGATCACATTTTACGCGAAGGCATGTAATTGACATAATTAACATGTTTATTTTTTGGAGTTGTGACCATGAGGTGAAAACATATTTTTTCTTAATGCTCGACTCTCTTCGATTTCACACAATTTATCGGTAAAAGAAGACTTTACCTCTGTATCTATCTTGATTTCAGTATGAGTTGTGACCTATTCCGAAGACGATTGTTTAAGTTGCGATGCAGGCATGGGAAAAGTGCATCAGTCTGAAAAGACAATGAAAGCATGTCTAACTCAGCAAATGGACCGGCCACTGATAAAGGTCACATTTGCAAGGCAACACTTCCCCTCGAATTAAATCATGCTTATTCGTGCACATCGTTTGGATCCTGTGCCAATTTGTTTCCAACAAATGCCACAAGATCGATTTGGAACATCAGATACGCCGAGGAGGAATTGAAAGGTATGGCAGAACATCTAAAGGCTGTGAGTGAAGTATGCGGATTAGCGTTGAATACCAAGAAAACGACCTCCATGACAGTACACGGTAAAGGGAACATCGTAATTGGAGAAGATAAGATCGACAATGTCAGTAAATTTAAGTTTTTGGGATCCTACATCACTCCCGATGGAAACAGCAAGACAGAAGTGAACATCAGACTGAGTGTAGCCAGAAGAGTGACAGTAGATCTAGTCGAAGTATGGAAAGCAAGTGATCTGAGTCTCAAGATGAAAGTCAAATTAGCGAAAGTTCTGGTCTGGAGCATAGCGTCCTATGGCTCAGAAAGCTGGACACTCAAGAAAAAAGAAGAAGGAATGATCGAAGTTTTTGAGCTATGGCTATGGAGAAGAGTCTTGCGACTGAGCTGGATACAGAAGAAAGCAAATGAATATGTGAGACAAATGGTAGGCGTATCAGAGGGAGGACTCCTCGCGAAAATAAAAGAAAGAAAAATGAAGAAATATGACCACTGGAGGGGAAGAGGAGGGAGTCTGGTGAATGTATCAACGGAAGGAGAAGTGTGTACAAAACTTGGAAGAGAAAGAAGACAACGAGGATGGGTTGACAACATCCGAGAGTGGAGGGGAGGCATGGCAAATGCAAGATCGGTTGCCATGAAGAGGAACGACCACGGCTCTACACATGGCCAAGGCTTGCGGAACTGAACCATGAGATCAAGCATTGGTGGATGATCATTGATTGTCGAAAAATCAGGTAACGACCATAGAAATCTGACTTGTCTCTTTGCTTAACTTAGTGGGACTACACATTCTCCAAATCAACAGGCTAAATTTTCAAACCATAAGAATACATCTAAAATCAATTGAATTCTCATTTCTTTCGCCTGAGAAATCTCATTTCTACAAGAAATCATTCTCGAATCATTAACAAGTCAAATCAAAAAGATGAGAGACGAAAATCAACTGTCACGTATCAAGTAAAGATATCGAAAATCAGCAGTCGTATTTCTATTGAAGACAAGCAGCGAATAATAGATTGTTATGAGCGATGATTGTTCCGAATTAGAAGATGCTCGTGCAATAAACAGAAGATCGAATAGAGATCGACGGAATAGCGGTTTGCTGATGATAATCTGTGCTGCTCAAAAGCTGGCAATAACCGTGAATTTCAACAAACTACCAAGGGCGCCCGCACAGAAACACTGCTAGACTAACAAATCACTAACCCATTGTGGTTCACACAGACGGACTGTTAGGCTATTCTTAGTTACGATCTTGGTTGGTGATCGCTAACCTCATGACAGTCTATCTGTGATTGGTTTCTGCAGGCATCAAGAAGTCGTTATTGTTGAGTGCCTTGCATAGTGACTTCACTGCAAATGACGTTTGCTTCGTCATCAGACTGATCCGAAATTAGAAATCGACTGCTTTCATGCGATGATCTAAAAGCAGGAGATTGATGACTTCCCAAAAGCGCATTCGTGACCACTACATGGTAAAAAGAATAAGACTGTGTTATTATGCGCTGCATGGCAATGCCAATAGCAATCATTGTGTGCTAATTGTGTTTCTGCTATGTGGTTGTTAACATAGCGTGCACGCGTGAATAAGGGAAGTAGCTATCTCCGTCGACATGCTATTTATAAATCTATGTTTTCATGTCGCAATTTTCTTTGACTTTTTATTAGTAAGTTTCATTATCGTAAACAGCAGACTGATTTATTGCGTAAACAGTCAGTACAGAAACGAATGTTGCCACCCCGGTGTCACACCATGTCCACGACGTAGCATGATGGTGTCGACTTTCTGTGGTAACGACCTTCTGTGTAAAATGAGTTGTGATTAATTAGCAGGAATATTCATCGGAAGGATTATCGGTAACATTACTTATGTGAAACACATACGACTGATTAAAATCAAGAATAGGCACTTGTACATACATATGATGTAGTAAAAGAATTTCGGGTACTTCTATTCTTCCCCACCCCTCCAACTTTTCCAAATTCATAATTTCGTTAAATTTAATTACATTGGATCTAGAATAAACTTGATCTGTCACTGAACATGGATTCCTTAATAGTAGTGGCCGGGATGGGAAACTTGAAATTAGGGAAATACGGAAGAAGGGTCACTGCCGCTCGCTCGATAAGGGTGTGAATCGTAGCACGCAGTTAACATTTGACATGCATAAGTACCTAATCGCCTTGGTTTTAAATAATCTTGTCACTTTCTGCCTTGAGAGAGTAAGCACATTGCTCGCATCACTGCCTTTATATTATCAATGCCACAAAAATAATAACTGAAATTCCTAGCTAATAGTTTATTAGCATTAAATGGACCTTTATCTCAAAAGGATAAACGTGTCAAATTTTGCAGGATTAATTTCAAATCATATGCTTGAGTTCAATCGTAATACATTTTTTTATCCTTAGCTATCGATAAAAATGAAAACAATCAGAATCATAAAAGAAATCGCTTAGTGAATTGAAAAGTGAATCCAACACAACGGAATTGACAATCGATATGCTATACAAAACTCTGTTATCATTGCTGTCAATTGACTTTTTCAAGAAACTCAGTTAAAACTAAGTTAAACGAGTTTACTGGAAATTAACCGTTAAGTTAAACTCGGTATACTGAGTTTTTCAAAAAACTCGGTTATTACTCAGTAAAATAACTCGCTAAAACTCAGTTAACTCGGTTACATAAAAATATATGTAATTCAGGAATCCATGTACTGAGTGATAGTACAACAACACTGAGAAATCCTACTTGACCCCTGGGATGATGGATTGGTCCATTGGATACTCAGTTAGAATACAGGATTCAGCTGTGATCATGAACTTAGGCATTAGTGTCTACATTCTGCAGTGAACCACAAAGCCAGTGCTGCAAATTTTCTTCAAGTCAGAGGAATTTTCCACACTCAACGCTTTTGCGATGGTAGTGAGACTGCACTTAGGAGCAAAAGATCGTTGACGTTGCAGCACTAGCGGGTATCTACAACAAGAATTTGGAATTTGTCGGGGGGGGGGGGATAGAAGTACCGAATTTCGGAATGATCTCCAGTCATAACTTAGTTGTACTCACAAGATATGTCTCGATTCTCCTGCTAAAATCCCCAGATTTCAATTAATCACCATGACACAGAAACTGCTTATGACACTTTTTCATAAGCTTCTTTGTTTGTTATTTAATTTCGACTTTTTAAGTTGTTCATTAAAAAAGTTTATTAAACTTATACACACTTCAATGAATGAAGTACATGAATAAAGCAGAAATATTACTGAACAATGCAACACCGTAAATAAAAGCATAAGTATGAGCTCCCGTTGCAGTGGTTTTGTTGTAGTGATGGCTCAGCGTCTGGGAAACCTGTGTTCAAACCAGGGTCAAGTAAGACCCATGACTTTTGAGATAGGGACAATCTATGCTCATGCCAAACTCATCACCAAAGAATGAGATCGAAATTTCGATCACAAGGGAGATTCGCTTCGCCAGAGAGAGAGAGAGAGAGTTTCCCAGTACACAAGGAACATTTAACGAGACACGTTGCGACAAGTCGATGTAGTGGATGATAATCAGTTATTCGGTATTAAGATATGCCAGTAGTACAACCTTGCCTTCACCCTGATACATGGAGATCAGAGTCGGACGCAGGAACTGTCTCGATTCAATGATCGTGACTTCAGGATCAAAACTCCTCTGTGCCCGTGACTCTGATATGGAACAAGAAAAAAGAAGTACAATTCGTTGGATGATCTTTATATCAAAATACAAAATCAACTTTTCAAATCATTCATAAAAATGGTAATGTTTCATGAATACTGCTAGAAAACGTAGACAAAAATTTCATCGAAATGTCATCAATCACAGATACTTATCCATTCTCGTTTTACAAAAAAATCTATCAACATTGCAGTGAATCTCACAACTCTCTGCGTACAAGCTGGACTGTTTCATAAACAATAGCGGAACAATCGCAAATGCAGAATTATCGAAAAGTGCTTATTCATGAGATTACATTTAAAGTGTCTATAATCTATACTTCATTATGAAGTGATCAAGTGATCCGCTGGCTCAGTGGCTGATGACATGGATTAGCGATCAGGAGATGAAGGGTTATAGTCTAGCTGCAGACAAGAGCAATAGGATTGGAATGAAATGGTCTGGAAATCTAACTCACCAAAGCTAGAGCTCAAAGATAACCTCTAGCTCTGTCTTGCCTCAAGCGTTGGAGTCGAACATGGGACTCCAAAAGTCTCCAAACCCTAAGCAAAAGTCGTCGTCGCAGTGCATCAGCATACTTCAATAATTAGCAGTACGATTAATTGGTCAACAAGGAAGCCGCGTTGATACGGCTTCAACAAGTGATCAAGCAATGGACACACACACGCACAAACACACTCGACTAAATGCGCGCGCAACATCGTCTCGATTCGGAGAATTCCATGAAATCGGTCATCCAGATAACGACTCTAGAGGGAAAGGGGTTGGCCAAACCACAGATATCTGACATAGCTCATTCGTTCCAGGCGATTTACGTGCTTGATTCAATGATGTGTCATGAGAATGAAAATAAATCAAATGTACTGCCATAGTCTACTAGTAGACCGTCACAGGTACCTCAACATATAGACGAAGAGGGAAGTAACCCTACGCCGCTTCAAAGCAGTTTGTGTGTGCGGTGTGACGAGTCATGAGCTCTCATGTGTTAAATTCTTTAAATAGTATTGATTTATCATTGTTTATTTTAATGCTCAGATAAGTGGAAATTTCAGTTACATCAACTCACAGTATGAGCATTTCTTACATGAACAACAGTAAATGTCAGCTTCACTGACAGAAAGACACTCATGTAATTTCGTGATTGAGTCACACTCAGCCATTTCATTATCATCAATAGAATCTCGTGTCTGATATCTAAGTTCGTGACTATATCTCACATTAAAACATGCATTAATTGAAGTTACACAAGAAGAAGTCAATTAAGTTCAAATTTCGCAAGCACTCACGTTTGATTAGAATTTGTTGAGAAATTTGAAAAGTATTTCAATTAATGAAACTTCACGCATAAAACTTGAACAAACTTCAGAATAATATAACTGTCCAATACACTATCTCATGGGATTGCGTTTCTCTATTGACGATCCACGTTCATGAAAAGAGACTTCTTATCATGCAGTCAAAGAGAGCAGATAGATATGCTGTACAGCTGCTCATCATCATCACATCCCATAAGTTTCTTACCGTTCAAGTCATAGTCATAATGTCGCTTATAATCAAATCAAGAGTTGGAGATGCTTCCTCGTTTTGCTGATTTTTTAAAGCGCTGAAGTTGGGTACTGTGTGAATAAACAAAAAGTCCAAACTCTATCAATTTAAACACAATTCATCTGCACACTCTGGACATAGGGAACACCGCTACAAAATGACTGCAGTGAAGGCAAAAGTCATCTGATAACTGGAAGGAATGGCACCAGTGCTTACTTTGTACAGTTGGTGTTACTTTGTGCGACATGTATGGGATTCTCTCAATCGCGGATCGATTGAATGGTCAGGCAAATGCGGTCAGTGGATCAACGATGCTGCTGTCTTTTTGGACTTAATTTCTATTCGGCTTAAACAAGCATTGCATCGGGAAGACGTTATCATGGTGTAATCATGCACAACAACTAAACACAACGGTCCGCTGGAAGCAACATTTTAGGACTTGAAAATATCCACGCTCCAAAAAAATATATTCGCTTAGTGGAATCATTTTTTGCAATAACGAAAATCTTTCGCTGAGAGCTTTCCCTTATTTAGACAGAAATTTGAAATTTCAAGATTTTAGTAGAAAAAAAAGAAATATAAAAAAGTAGAAAAACTTGTCTGACTCGAAGTCTATAACATGATGTGCTCATTTGCAGTTATTCTACGCGAAAACTATTACAGGCCTGTGATTAGCTTATTAGAAGAATTGAGGAATTTTTTTGAAAAATTTGAGGAATGTAAACGGAGCCTAATATAATAATTGCAAGAAAAACTCCAAATTTTAACAGGGATTTTGGGCCAAACTTCATGAAAAAGTCATGAAGAAGGCAACCCCAGAGTTGAACACACTCCACACACTTTTTGAAGTTAAATGTATTACAAAAGGATATTGACCTGGTCATAATTACTTTCCGTGTTGTTGCGAAATTAATGTTACCTCAAGTACTATCTGCTTAGAATGTGTCGAACAGAGGATGTCAGATCAAGCTGCTGACATCGTTGTGCTTCACGCTATCGTCCCAATTCAATGATGCTTGTCAGATTTGTATACTGAATTTTTTCTAATGTTGGAAATATCCTCAACTACATGCATCTGGGGTTTAGTGACGATTAATTTTTACGGATTTTAGACAAATGTGGGAGGAGAGCAACCCGTAAGCATAGAAAGCTTAAAATCGTTGACGGAATGCTTGTGGTTAAAAAAAGCCAGTAATTATTTATTATGAATTTATTAATATTACTTTATACTGCATAAGTTTTGGTGGCCCTTGTTTATCTGTTAGCCCTTTGATCACATCGCTACGATCTACATTCAAATGAACATGAATTCTCTCATACGACACAAAAAACTGTTAGGAACAGGCTTGCCAGCTGAGTTGTTGGTCTCATCTAAGCAAAGAGTGAAAGATTATCACCTCTATTCCCATGAAGTTCCGCAGAGATATTGACAACCACATCTTGCAGTAGACCCAGGTTGAAAATCTGCCAACCCAGTACTATGTGGTTTGATGAATGTCTTAATTAATCCAAGTTCGCATACAACGATAAACAATCTGTGCATTACTTTCACACCAAGCTGTGTTCAGCAAATTATGAAAACGATCTATAAATGGATAACTCATCCAGGATGAATGTCGGTCGTCAGACCCTGAAAAATGTAGCAGCAAACAGACTCATGGAATAGCAGAGCCTCATAAGCTTCCAACCTCCGCACGCTAGTGACCAGGAGGCAGATAGACACTAAATTTGGAGACCATCCGCATTTGCAACCCTGTAGCTTCCAGAAATTAAAACGACGTGAAACAAAATCAAAGTATAAATCATGATTGATTCATGTTTAGCAGTCAGGGTGTAGGATACATGTTATATGATTCTATCTTAGCCTCTTGATTGGAAGTTTACAGATAATCACCATTCGCTAAAAAACAATACATTGTCCGACATTTAGTCTAAAATGTGTCACATTTGAGGAATTTCTCATAGTTTAGCTATATTTGAGGAATTTTTGAGGATTTGAGGAGTGGAAAATTTTTTTGAGGAATCTGAGGAATTTGAGGAGCAATCACAGGCCCGCTATTATCCTTCCATGAGGACTTTTTCACTTAGAACGTAATTTGACATTCTCCTTCTAAAGACTTGTAAAAATGCATGGCCGCTTCACAATAGTTTTGAAGGCCTCTTTATTAGCTAAAATAGCTATGTCGTTTTTCAACAGCATTTTATCTATTACGGTTCTAAACCTCGGCTCAAAACCATCAGCAACATGAAGGCGAATGCAAAAAATTGTGCTGAAGAGAATGACACCCGAAGAAAGGGCATATATGAACTTTCAAATGTTACATTCACTCAACATAACCCATCTGGTTTTATATTTATCTCTGAATCATTACATGTGCATTGACTGTACATTTAACGGCATTCAATCCAATCCAGCTTGTACAACAGAAAGTTACATCATTGTAAGAACTGTGACCTGGTATCTTCATAGCGCTGTGGCTCATTTAAAGGAACTGAAGGGACAAGATATCATTGAGAGAACTGTGCCCTGATATCTTCATAGCGCTGTAGCTCACTTAGCGGAACAGAAGGGACAAGATTTCGTGCAGCCGAAAGGAAATCTTCGTGCTTCACGAAGAATTCGCCATTTACTTCATTCTGGTCTTCAATGTTGATGGTGCTAATGTGTCGATTCACAGCTATTCGCCATGCCTCGGCACAAAGTGAATACATGTCAGCGCCCGTCAGACATTTCGGTAATTCTCTCATTATTTCTTCGATATTCAACCTGCCTTCTTCACCAACTCCAGGCAACGGAAATTTTCGCGTCTGTGCACGGAAAATAGCGGCGTGGGTTTCAGGAGATTGGCTGACTCCCACATAGATCAGTCTGTCAAACCGTCCAGGTCTGAGCAAGGCCTCGTCCAGGAGGTCAGGACGATTTGTTGCGCCAATCACTTGAATTGGGGACTGTTCCGTTGATGCTTCCATCTCCGACATGAGTTGCGAAACCACACGATCCATAACACCAGCTGAATCGCCTGCTCTTCCTCGTTTCGGTGCTAGAGAATCCAATTCGTCACAAAAGACGATGCAAGGAGATGCCTCGCGCGCCCTCTTGAACAGATCCCGAACATTCGCTTCACTCTGTCCAACATACATGTTCAACAGCTCTGGACCTTTCACACTGATAAAGTTCATGTTGCACTCCTTGGATACAGCCTTCGCCAGCAAGGTTTTCCCAGTTCCTGGAGGGCCGTACAGAAGTATGCCTCCTGCCCCAGTACCGGCTCCAGTGATCTGAACAGCGCTCACGATTTCATCGATAACGTGCTGAAGTCCTCCGATATCTTGCCACGCTACCTTCGGAATATCGGCTGGCCGGAACCGTCGACCGGTCAACTTGAACACCTCTTCCAATACCTCATCGCAGACAGTGTCCGACAATACTCTGCCTTCACATCTCCCTGCCAATTTATCGACCAACAGTCCAAGGTGTAAGAAAGAGAAGCCAGCCGTGCGCTGAGAGAGATAATGAAAAATGCGCATGGGAATTGTCAAATAACGTCGTTCACACAATGAATGAATTAACAACTCGCGTTGTGAGCGATTAGGAGGGAGAAAATTGAACCTTTCAATAAATAAGCGCAACAACCGAGGAGGTAAATTCAAATTACTATCAGAAATGACGGATGACTTTCCGAATTCAGCATTCATTTCAGAGGCATCCGCAGACACTGTGGCGCAGATAATGATGGGAAAATCACTTGATTTCTGTTTCAATGAAGACCATTCCGCGATGATTGCGTCACAAAGCTCAGGATCCGGACGGCCTCCAAGCTCTCGAGATCGTATGATGCGATCCAAGTCATGCAAGACAACTATGCACGGCGCCGAGGCGGTCAAATTAGAGAAAGCGACATGCAATAATGTAGAGGAGGAGGAATAGTTGACGGAGGCAACATCATGAGGAAACACAGACACAACATTCAATGAAAATCGACGTCCTAACCGTAGAACAAGTTGAGTCTGACCGAACCCTGACTTCCCACACAGAAGAAGTCCATAATTAGTCTTATCGGAAGACTTCCAATGATTGATGATAAAGTTAAACACATGACTAGCTCGCTCAAACTGATCTTCAACAAGATCAATCATTTCTTCATCCAATTTGGAGGAGAATGAGAAGCGAGGGACAAAGTCACGTTGGAATCCCATTAATTCCACGCGAGTGTCGCTCACATCGATATAACAGAGTCGCTGAGAAGGAGAACGTTTCAAAATCTTTTGAAATTTGATGACAATGTGGCGCGGTTGAGTAGAATATTCACTGAAATGACGCCGACGATCTAATTCGCATAAATTCACAAGGATAACATCGCCCTCACTGACTTGCGCATCGAAATATATCCGATGACTGGAAAGATACGTTTTGAGAGAAAATGAGAAGTCCATCTCCACATGGTAGTCACTGCTTCGATTGATCGTCAACAGAATTTCTGGGATAGACTCGCTCTTTGACAATTCGCACTTCAAGAATTCCACTGAGATGTACACTGTCTTCACCATTGGATCAGTCCGTGAGATCCGATTATACAGAAGAGTAGGCGATACGATTAATTCGTTCACAGAGACGTCACATGAAGATCTGGCCACAGTGTGATTGAAATGCAACTCATCATCAATTCTATGCTCAAGATTGTCTTTCGATGTAGAAATGGACAGAATGACTTGACTGAGCTCCACTGAGGATTCTTCAAAGTGTGATGGATTCAGGAAGCAAGTGTACGGATCTGAGGAGTTATAGTCCAAATGACGTGTCAGACGATACCACTGACGAATATTCTCGTCGATGTTCACACGAAACATGTCTGAAAGAAGCATAATGTCAAGCAAAAGAGAAATAATAACAATAAAATTGATGCAAAGTAGCTTCAATCAACGATATTAGGGGCCAGCCATAAAGGATGTCCGCAGCAAGAGGGGGATGGGAGGTTGGGAAAATGTAGACATGCACGAACGTGTATGGGGGAAGGGCAAAGGAAAATGCGGACACGCTCGCAAACTGAAGGATTCCTGGACACACAAGCAGCAAATGCTGCTGATTTAGTTGCGATCATTATTAAAACAACTTCATTTATTATTGTTGAATTTGAAAATTGAAGAAAATTATATTTGCTGAATAGGCCTACTCATCATTCAAGATGGCTATCTTTTACAATAACGTGTTCCTGATTTGCTGAATGTAGATCCATTGTAAACTTGAATAAAATGTAATCCGTAATTAATTATGTACTAATATCAGTGGTCTCCGTGGCACATTGGTTAAGTGCTTGGTCTAGCGATCTTTTGGTCCAGAGGTCGAGCCCCGAAGGTGTCATTGGAAGTCGGCAGGAAAGGCATCCAGACTAAAAGTACTACAACGCTCCATAAGTCTGACTATGTCAGCACCGTCCAAGCCCCAAGTATGGGGAGTAGTGACGTAAAAGCTTCATATTGAAATTCACAAATTCACACATTTGCTCAAATATTGAAACAATAGAACAAATCATGTAACCTACATATGATGAATAGAAGGCTCTTTAAAAATGCGTTCGTCCTTTATGGATGGCTCCTTGAGCGTCTAAGAAGAGGAAAATTTAACTCCTTTGATTTATGTTTCTGAAGGAATGGCCATCAAATGGTCAAAAGGAATATACATTCGCCAGCGCCAGTCTGCCACGGAGTTTCTTCCCTCATGTATTATTTAATTCATGGAGTTAATTTTTCCGTTTGATCTACCGACTGTGATGTAAACAACAGATTCTTGATTCAGTCAATAGATTACGTCATAACCAGGTGTGCTATGACAGAACACTATTTGAATTCTATGTCAGACCTTTATTTTCTCTTATTTCAAATCCGTCTGAGGCGCAGTTGCACTGGGTTCGGATACATCAATAATTAGTTCCAATTCGTTCTGAATACATTTAATATCAGTTATCATCATCATTTCTATATCTTAACATTAGAAAGTTTTTATGCTATCTGTAGCATGAGAAGAGGCAAAAATGATATTATTTATAAAAATAACGCATTGAATTTAATCACTAGTCGTTGATGATATAAACGGTGAAGTGTTAAGCAAAAGTCTGTGGCACTACAGTCAGTGAATCTGCTAATTCTAATTTCGTGCTCAACCGGGCTATTTTGAGCTTCGAAAACCCGGGATTTTTAATGTTTCCATGAGTCAATCGTCCCAAAGTCACTGAACAACACAATTGGTGTTTTTGAAGAAGTCCATAAATATCAAATAGAAAATATTTAGAGAAATTGCCACAATTTTTGATGTTGATTTTATTGTTATTTACCCAAATTCATTCACAACGATTTCCAAGAGGTTGAAGCGAGTAGACTTTTACAATTGGAGAACACAGAAACAGAAGACAAACCAAAACCTGTTTGCTTTCTACCATATTTTCTAAAGTTATACGAATCAATCGGGCATTTTAACGAAAGTCGACCTAATAACAGGCTATAAACCTATTATAATTTTGAAACAAGTGCTAATGAAGAAAAGACCTGAGCAACCCATGCAACATAGAGTGGTTTATAAACTTGAATGTGGCAATGTAATTGAAATTATGTCGGAGAGTCAGGTAGATCGATGGAAGAAAGAGTAGAGCAGCATAATAGAAATGTAAGCAAATATGATGCACATTCAGAAATATACAATCATGTCATCAACGAAGGCCATCAACTTCATTGGCATTCAAAGAAAATCTTTGATAAAGAAAGCAATTACAAAAGCAGAGTGGTAGAGGAGACGATATGAAGCAGGCATCATAGAAGTGGAAATAAAGTGAAGTTCAGTCAGAGCCATGGAATCCTCTGTGGCATTGTTAATTTCTATGGTCTGATTTATGCTTGGGATGATGATGTGATCTGAGACTAGATGGCTTGACCCATTTACGCCCGAATCATTTTTGCCATAGTTTTCTTTAGTCATCATTTGTTTTCCACCTTTGCTATAGAGTAACATACGGTAGATATACGATGCTGTTCCCAACAGGAACATTGGGCATATACATTATTATTATTATTAGGTTAATTATTTATCATTCTGATTTTGGTATAAATTGTCATGTATTTGGATTATGTACAAACTTAGAAATTAAAAGTACTTCATAAACCTAGTTTCAATGCTAAATTCAAGTATCTTACCTATAAATTGGCAAAATCGGGCCTGGTATATGGTTATTTATACCGCTGAATCTAGGTAAAACAGCACCCAGTCTCCGTTTTCCAACATTTGCGTTCAACAGCAATTATTTCCAGATTCATTAACAATTATTCTCATGAAATCAAGTTGACTGATTGGATGACCTGGTGCCACGCATGTTTTCAACGCTGCTACTTGTAACATGCGAATGCATTTAATCCATGGCGCCCAATACCATTTTTACCTTCAATGAAAGGTCGAAGATTAGACAAATAGCTATCCAGAAAATCAACACCGCCCATGTGGCGATTGTGTCAGCGATGAACGGATGATCGATAGCATTTTATCAGCTTGCCCTTTTACTCATCTGTTTGCTTGCAATATTGGCATACACTTCGCATATTCGCTTGCAATCGTAACTGATGCTTGATTGTCATTGGATCACACAAAACAAAGATCTTTTGTTGAATGTGCTATGATATTTCCACGCTTTTTTCTTCTATTTCCTTTACACTTGGAAACGAAAAATTTTGGATGCGATTATTTCGCGAATTTTCGATTGCTTGTCTGGATTTACGTTTCAACTCTTCTAACACAGGAAGCGAACAGAACGGCTTGTCAAATAGTAGAGAATGGCCCTTTGAGTTGAAATATGTTGCGCACAGTTTCTCATAGCATGAGTCCCAAAGGGAATTGGACATATTTCCACCTTCTCAGTTCAATTGGACGTCTGCTTCAAATGTTAGAAAAAATTGAATCTGACATCTAAAAATAGTGGTAATGCCCAATGTCCCCTTTGGGAACAGTGAATTGATTTTTTCATGTGGATATTACTTGTTTTAACTGAAACAGAAGCTGTATGTCTCAAAGTTCAACTGAGTGACTGACAATATCAGAACAGGAAAAATATAATTGTCTATTAACGATTGTTCTGAAAAAAAAAAATTTGTGGTAGTACCATTCAGTCTCAAAAATGAAGGTGAAAATTGGCAATTGTCTCTACATTAGCAGATCTGAAAATGCTCGTAGGTACTCGTAATTCAATAAGTTGTATGTGAAGAAAATTCCAGCATAAAACCTGTTAAAACAATTCAATTGCGTTTTGAAACAAATGGGGCGTAAATAAGTTAAGGCCTATAGAACGTATGCGAATGGTTGGACAGAGCGGCTTTTAATATTTCTGACGAAATAAACTGGAATGAAATGAATCCAACCACTTATTCTTAATTTGTCGGAGGAAACGGTCAAATACCTGATTTTCTGCAATTATCTAATTATTTGATCACTTACACCTCATGTAAGAATTGCTCCACTCCATTTGTCCTTTCTATAAAATCTCTATAAAATTTAAATTAAAATATAAATTTTATATTATATTAATATATATATATATATTATTATATATATAAATATATATATATAATTATATATATATATATTATATATTATATATTATTTATTATATAAATAAATTTCCATACGGCATACGTCCACTGTCCCATCCAACACCAAGGACGGTTTCCTGGGGACTCTCCATCATTTTGTTCCTTTTTTTTTTTTTCCATATATTATATAGTAGCCTTCAGGAAGGGTTTCTGTTTTTTGGCCTCTCCCGAAACGACGGCAACCTTTCTATAAATGATTGTCACTGACATGAAAAATAAAATCCGTTCCTCCGACGTAATAATAAAGCCATTTAAGTAGGCTGTGAGGTATGCTGGACACTGGAAAAATAAATGCGAATAAAAAAACTTGAATATGGAGGTTTTTTCCTATGCTTCATATTTCTTTTGAATCAGTGCTGCTGCGTTCCATTTCATCCTCCCCTTCTCCTATATGATTTCATTTTTGCAAATAGATGAAACTATTCACATGACTAAGACAAGAGACAAATGATATATTCGCTCTTAAACACGATGTTGCATGAATTCTCAACAGACCCTCAGGTGCCCGAATACGTGAATTCTCTCCTATCTTTGTTCTTATTTTTTCACAACATTTTATGTAACACGGCACTCACTGCAATGCAATGTTCATTCCAACATTGGCGAAATAAACACTTTTCGAAGTTTGAGACCATACCAAGCTCACTTTGTTCTCAATGCCAGTAAAATCAAAAAAGCGCATCCTTCCACAAATACTGCTAAGTTGCAACAGTCGGATGCTCGCATGACACCGATATCTGTGGCCAATTTTATCAATCTACAGCCACAGATTTACAGATACAGTTTCACAGTTACAGCTCGCTGTGACTGTAACGATGCATTTTCTGAAAATTGATCTAGCAACTGTGATCTGTGAAGATCACATTGTGAACTCAACTGATGTGTGACAACTTACATTGTGAATCAACTTGTGATGATTAACGTAAACTTCTTTCCATACGCCTACACAGAAATGTTGACGCCGCAAAAGACCTTATTCTTCACGGAACTTTACAAACACAGGGATGAGTTAGTGAAGAAGTTCGCCAGCGCCAGCGACGGAAAGAAGAAGGATGCAGTATGGAAGACTATTCACGAGGTTTTGCGCGCTAATGGGTTTGCAGGCAGCTTGGAGAAACTGAGGGATCTCGAGTTTCAAAATTTGCAGAAATCTGTTCTTCATGATGCCCAAGGTTCGTTCATTAACTGCTCTTGTCGATTTGTGTGCCTTATTGAAAGCAGCTTCGGCACCTTCCACTTGCCCCTGAATTGGAGGAATGGATCAGTTATTGCATGGGTAAAAAGAGTATCCAAGTATAACTGCATCGGGGAAAGGTCTCCATTATTTTCGAAGGCTTGATAGAGAGATGAACGTCTCAGAACTCTTGCATCATTAACGGATCCAGGCCAACGAGCACTGAGATAGAAAATTTCGTATTTCGGTCCACATACAGCTATGTCAATCAATGAATGGCCTTTCTTGTGTCGGTCCACGATTTGATTACCGAATTCCTCTGGTGATCGAATGGGAATAAGTGTTCCATTTACTGCATCACATACGCTGGGCATTCCTCCCAACTGATGAAATTGTTGCGACAGTTCTTGATTTGAAGGCCACCTCACGAATTCACAAACAGTTCCTCGTTGATTGCCGCAATAGCTTTCTTTATGATTTGGCACATACTTGCTTGCGACAGACCATGATCGTCTCGCAGTGCGTGATATACTGAGTTGGTTGTCATATACGCACTGCGGAGAGCAGCTGCTGCCGTGAAGTGAAGGCTTAGTTTCGTTGACACACTGGCTCCAACCGCTGTTTGATTCTGCTTAACAGTACTCGAAAGTTGATGGCTGAAGGCGAAAACGTTGCTGCCAATCTGCATCCTCGTCAGCATGTCGCCTTTCAACGAATTTTCTTGGTCTGCGCTGAACAGGTTCCATGCCGAGCAAGTCCTACAATGAATCATAGCCGTCCATAATAATAATAATAATAAAAACTTTATTGGTCCACAAGAACAATTCGGTAGACGCATTACAGATCACAGAACGTAAACGTAAGTATACAATTCATTCATACGCACATAATTATTACAAGAAATGATGATGAGAACATAAGAAAGAACCTATTTACAAAACATTATGAACGATGATTTGAAGCGGACAGTTTTTGTAAGAGGAGGGCGAATAGAAAGGGTAGAACGAGACACTCGGGTTGAAGCTTCATCAAAAATAGGTCGAAGGGGATCATTTTGATCGTCGTTAATTTTGTGGATGAGTTGCGTACAGATGGAGTCAACTGCTTCTCTGATATGAGGTATTATTGGTTGGCCGATTATCTGCGCGGCCCTGCGCTCAACTTTCTCTAGTTTCCTCCAAAGGTATCCTGAAGCATTTACAAAGACAGGACAACAATATAGAATAACTGATCTTATGAAAGACAAGCATGCATTGCGAATCATGAAAGGAGGAAATCCTGCTTTTTTCAGATTCCACAGAATGAACAGTCTTTGACACGCCTTGGAAATTGTATGGTTAATATGGATATTCCACTTAAGGTCCGCGGACAGGTACATTCCCAAGAGTTTGACCGAAGAAACATTATTTAAAAGGTCGTTCTGTGATTTGATGGGGTAAACAATCAAATTATTTTTCGTGATAACATTTAAAACTGTACATTTTGAAGAATTCAATTTGAGTCCAATAGTGTCAGACCAAGAGGTGACGTTGTCGAATTCTGCTTGTAGCTGGTCTTCCTCACTCTCTCTCACAAAATGTAAAATAGTTAGGTCATCGGCGCACATAATAGTGGAAGAATTAGAAAAAAGAATTGAAAAACTATCAACAACCATGCAAAATACAAGCGGGCCGATGACACTTCCCTGTGGAATGCCCGCAGAGATGGAGAACCACTTCGACGTAGAGGAATTAATCCACATTGCTGCATGGCGGTCCGTGAGGAAGCTGCACATCCAGAGGATAATTGAATGTGGCAAACCAAATTTGATACAGGCATTGATTATAACATCATGAGGCAACATGTCAAAAGCTTTAGAGAAATCGACGGTAAGGACACGCACTGCCCCCGATTTACCATCAAGAAACTGCAAGATCTTGTTGTACAAAAGTGTCATGGCGACGGATGTGCCTCTGGAAGGAACGTAGGCGAATTGTTTTTCACTGATTTTATCAATGACATGCGGAAGGATCCAATTCTGTGTGACAATGCGCTCAAGACACTTAGAAAGGGTGGGAAGCAGTGAAATCGGCCTAAAGTGCTGCAATTCCGAAGGGTGAGGGCACTTTGGGATGGGTGAAATGAAAGCAGACTTAAAGCATGCAGGAACTTGACCATGGCGAAGACTGGAATTGAATAGCGAAGTAATAGCAGGGGCAAGTAGTGATGAGAAATCGCGAAAAATCCAAGACGGAATTCCGTCGGGTCCTGGACTTCTTTTCTTCAAGTTTGTTAGTGTTGATTGCACTTCAGAAACAGAAAATTCCATTTTCACATTTACCCTCCTTCCTTGTTCTGTAGAATATATACTGTAAAGTGGTACTTTCACACAGTGTGATTTGATTGATAAAATGAAATTCATCGAATTGTGTTCACAGTTTCACAGATTACAGACTCATTTTACAGATTACAGTGACTGTGATTGATGAAATAGAATTTTTACAGATTTGACTTAGTTTCACAGTTCATAGATACTGTAGGTTGATAAAATTGGCTCCTGGTCTGCATGTAACAAATCGGAAGAACATTCTTCGGTACTTCTATTCTTTCCCCCCACATTTCTGTTGTTGACACCCGGAAGTATGCATCGTCAACGATTTTCTCTTGCTCCTACTTGTTCTCACTAAGGTCGCATAGCGTTGAGTGTGCAAAACTCCTCTTATCTGACTTGTAGAACATTTACAGCCTCAGAATTAGACAATTGATCGCCATTTGTCTGTAGATGACAATCATACGAAGTTCATGATCACAGCTGTACCTTGTGTTCTAAGTGAGTATCCAAGTCACCAATCCTTCATCCCAAGGTGCAAGTAAGACTTCTCAGTCGTGTTGTAGTGTCACTCAATGACAGATAAAGTCTATTCTAAACCCAATGTGAATAACTTTGGCGAAATTTGATGATTTTGGAAAACTTAAAAATTTAGGGGAGGGGGAAAGAATAGAAGTACCCATTCTTTGTAAAAATTTACTTTCTTATTGAGTTTACTTAACGGATTTCGAGAATAGCTATCGATAGTTTCAACTCATATGCACGTAAAAGGAGTATAACACTATCGATTAAGACAAACCATATTTTGAGTTGAATTGGAAAGTGCCAATATTGAAAGATCTTGATTTTATTTTCGTTGTCCATTACAATTAATTTCTCTTAACACCCGTTAACTATCTTCAGGTATAAAAGAATGAATAATACTATTGTTATTATGAATAATTAATGATACCTGAAATTAATTGTAATAGATAACGAAAATAAAATCAAGATCTTTCAATATTGTCTCTTTCTGATTCAACTCAAAATATGACAAATAGCCAAAACAATCTGTTTAAGACAAACCAATTTTCTCATGAAATTGAAACGATAGTTTGCAGCCTCTCCTATGATTTGCATGTCAAGCGTCATCTTGCTCTCTTCTTTTTCAATAGCATGATATTTCTGACGACAGTTGACGTCATGCTGTGTAAAAAATCGTCATCTTACAGTTGAAGTAATGTTTAAGTGCCTTTTGTCTTTTCAAAAGGTGAAAATGAAAAAGATATATGGCTAAGGACAGCTTCAATTTATTCATTTCATCAACTCCATTGAAGGACATCGCTAATGCCATAATAGTCGTAATAAGCACAATATTGAAAGGCAAAAAATTGAAGGTAATGGACTGACTTAAATTTCGCAGGTTTTACTTAAGTGTGCTCATGCCGGATCGGATCAGGGACATGTCTGTGACTATGCGAGATTGATTCATCAGTTCTCCCGAGCAAAAGTTTACTGTAACATCCTCCTTCCTAAAAATTTTTCGGAGGAAAAACTCGAGAAATACAATTGCATTTGATCATTTAATTGATATAAGTTTTTTTTTATAGTCAATCATTCGCTATGAATCATGATGGCTTTCATTAAATCCACCACTGTGTTATATCATGGATATGTGTTCAACGTAATGTCTATTTCCATCCTCTTATCCATGCTAATAGATTTGCGACACATTTCAATAATAAAGATTAAAACGTTGCAAGGAAGAATAAAATTCTGCCTAAACAGCTTTCTTGATATTGTAAATAAGATGAAAATTCTGAGTTCTTAGTGCATCCTTAATATCTGTTTGATGGATGTCCAAGTAATCCGACAGCATTTGTCGAAAATGAATTATTCTAAACATAATCAGTTCATACGCTGACAATGACAGCAACGACCAGCAATACCAGGAAAACATTAACAGCGATCAAAGACAATTATTGGAATACTTTTAAGAAAAGAGATTTAGCATTAGGACGTAGGGTTTGATTTAATCTATGAATGTCATCATTTATTAACAAAGCTTCAAATTCGCTACGCCCTGTGTATTTAAGTTATTAATGTCATTACTACGGTTTGGACATGTGCTTACATGGCTACTTACAGCTGAGTTGCCTCTTATATGCTCTTTTATTCTTTAATATAAACTGCGTTTCGTTTGTTCGAAGTATTGGGTATCAGGAACAAACCGACATTCAAAATTCTACACAAAGCATGATCGCATCAGCTTACTTGTTTTATCTTTCAGACTAAAGCACTATCCTGTTTTACAGGTGTTGAATAGTATTTTGACATCATGGTCCAACTTCCTAAATACTTTGACAAGTTTGCGTCGGAATTTTATAGATGTCTTACCTACAAACGGATATCAATAACTTTGTATCCTACCATTCATCTTTCTTCGTTGCTTTTTCATTCCCATGAACTGTTTTATTAACAAGTTGATGAAGTCAATGGGATATGAATTGCTTAATGGAATTCTTGCAATATTTTAATCTCTATATCAAACAGTTTCCAGCTTGAGCATACATTATACACTCTATGTAGCATTCCTATCACAAGGGTACGTTTCCACTGGATAGGGCAGGTAGCATTATAATTCATTAATCTACTTAGCTGTATATGTACTTTTCCTAAAAATCGATGAGGATAGGCCATTACTTTTGTTAATTTCAACATACAAAAATGAAATCACGGTTTTTCTTTTCTCTACTGTAAACTTGGGGTGCTGTGGATTCAAATAAGAATGGAATTTGTCAAAACATATTATCAAAAACAACCAACATGTCATTGACATGCCGTGTACAAGACCTAGGTGCAAATGTTTTACTCATCCAACTTTGTTCAAGGTTAGAAAGAAATAAATTCACTAACGTAGGACCAAATGGTGAGCCCACACTAACGCCATCAATGTGGCGATATACATTACTAGACAGATACCCATTGACCGCAAAACCTAATGACTTTTTGAAAATGGTTTTATCATATTAGGGTTTGCTATTGTTGTTTAATTATAAACAAGATCTGGAGCCGAATTAATTACTTCCTTTACATGTGCGATCGTGAAAAGTAACTCGACGTCAAAACTACACAAATAATTCTTTGAGCCAAGTTTATCTTTCTCAGCCTCAATTTCCTGAATGAATTGATTAGTTGGGCTAAGCATATACTTTGTGTTGATTTGCTTACCGTAAGTCGGAGTGCCAATGGTGCTGACAATTGGTCTTGCTCCTTTTCTTTCTTTATGAATTTCAATTGTACCACATAATTTGCCTATTCAGCTACCAAAAGGTAGTTTTCTCTTGAAAGTGCTAATTGGTATATTCGGCTTTACACATTTGTTAAAAAAAATACGCTAAGTTTCGTTCATTTTAAAGACTGATTGATTATCTAAATTATTCGGGATAATTATTTTTCGAATTTAGCAGTATCATTGACAATAGCATCTATTATTGCAGCATCCTCTTGACTATCCACTATCACTACACCGTTGCCTTTATCATGCTTACAGACTTTAATACATTTATTTTTACTTCATCTACTGAGAGTGCTGTGCATCTTTTCATTTTCATAACTATTACATGATGCTGCCGCATTCTTCTCAAGTTCTTTAGTTATCATTACAGATTCTTGCTTTGTAAGAATTGTTTCTTGAGGAAGGTATTGGTAATGACACAGTGGTCACAATATCAACACTTTGGCTTCATTCATTGAGTGAATTCTGAATTAACTGGCACTGAAGCTGTAACAGAGTCACGAAACGTCTGCCTGCCTGTGTACATAGTTTTACTTCATAATTTACTTTGAATAACAAGTGGAAATGCGGTTCAATTTCGGCAAACTTTTTGGAATGTGCCTTGATTGCTTGAATTGTTCATTATGGTTGGAAAATCAAGTATCTGATGGTCCTACACATAAAAAAATGCAAGAGATGAGAATCAGATCTGACTTTAATAATTGAGGGAAATAAGAAGGTTTCTGGCTTATTTGCCGTCATCAGTGCAGCATACCCTACTGTAAAGAACCAGTAAATCAGATGCAGATAAATAAATTGTCATCAAATCTACAGACATCTACAATTAATGTAAAAAATTCAAATCTTGTTCTCAGAGCTATGGTTCAAACTTGAACTTACAAACACGAATGCAAAGTGCTAGTTCGTGTTTGCGTTCTATGCACAAGCCATTGGCAGGTTGGATGACGATTCATTTATCTGATTTACTAATTCTTTGCAATAGGGTATACTCGGTATACTGCACTGATAACGGCAAATCAGACAGGAACGTTTGTAGTTCCTGCAATGATTTAAGTCAGATCTTATTCTCATCTCTTCAATTTTCATTCATTTCGAGGTCATTTTGGAGAGTTCATCTTTTAAATTGTGTCGGTTAATCGGTAGCTCACATCACTCTTAAGTTAAATGAAAACTATTTCAACTTGTTTACTAATAGCTGGACATAACGAGGGTGAACGAAGAGTCGCAGAAGGATACGCTGCCAACTCTCTCATCCTATGCCAAGTCACCCAATCTCCCCTATGTATGTACAGAATATACAATATGTGCTTATGAAATGACATGGTCCTACCAAGCTGGTTAGTCTGCGAATGTGGTGACTACAATTCTGACCGAATCAAGCACTATTTTGCTGGTTATTCCAACCATGCATGTACACTGTATAGTAGATGAATGATTACGTGAGCGCATGAAATCGCATATATAACTTGTATAGCTTATATTCATTGATTTAATTGATTTCGAGGCTGCTTTCATATAGCAGGGCCCCGCTTGGGTGAGTTTGAGCGTTCAGGAGTAGGGGCCGAAACGCGAATCCTTACCTAAGTTCCTGCTGATGACCTCAATTGCACATTTTTTCAATTAGGTAATCTGTTGTAGTTGTTATTTCCTTTAACCTGTAGGGAACGCCACATGGGTCCTTTTGAGGGATCAAATTCTTTTCACTTATCGTTATCTTCTACTTCATCTTCTCAATCAAAGCATTTAATTTCATTCTGACGCAATTGACATGTGCAAGCAGCTGGGCGACCAGACCTGCAGATTAACTTTTGTCAATAGATATAAGCTGTTTCCGCAATTACTACACTGCCCAACACACAGTGTGGCAGACAGGCAGGAGTTCTCGAGTAAGTCATCAATTTTTTTTCTCACTTATATTTACACAGTACCTTTTTTTCATTACCTACCATTTGAATATTTTCAACATTTACATTTGTGTTTTATTTTTTATTTTTCACATTGGTTTTACTTACTGAATAGTTTGATTTGTGATTTAATTCATTATTAACTGTGTTTCGCCTAAGGTTAGCCCTTGCTAATTTGATTGCTGAAATTCGAGGGGATTTCCAGCGGAGCTTATTTTTGTCTCACGACGGAGTTGACTATCCGGTCCATAGATTCAGTAATTACACTAAATTGAGAATGTGTCGTTGGTTAATATTCAAAAGGCTAGATGCAAGTGGGATAGAAGAAAACAAGTACATGACAAGCAGCAACTGTGCTATTATGGAATATTCCAAATCCATTTGACATGAAAATATCATCTTCAAATGAGTCAACTTTCATGTCAACACCGTTGGCAATTTCCAAAGCATTTCTGTGTCATCAAATGAATTAGGTGACCTATCAGACACTCAATAAATAAACAAACTCCCAACCCCTTATTCCAATAAATGCTCTTATCATCTAATTAATGATTATGTATGACTTCCAACCTGCAGTAAGTCTCCTTCGTTTTTTAATTGTTATGGGTGTAACTTGCTAGTAACTTGGAAACGCCTAATTTTTATTTAGACATTAGATGTCTCCTATCAATCTATCATTTTTTCTACATGTAGTTGACCTACATATAGACAAATTAGCATTTCATTATAACCTTTAAGTTTATCCAACTTGTTAAGTACATGTCAGTGTATGGGAAAAGACCATTTTTCTGTATGAATTGTATTTTATACAATAAATATTTATTTATACAAAATAAAAAGCGCCGTGCTTATAACTATGAAGTAGCAATGTACAAGAAAGAGTTGGAAAATATCAGTGAAATATCGGCATATTCATCCATTTTATACAAATTCGCGTCTTTCGACGTCGAAATATTGAAAACATGAAGAAAAGTATATCAGGAAAACACTAAAAGATGGAAAATCTTGTTTCTGTAAAAAGCACATGCACTTTGAAATACATCTTTTCTATTTAGAAACTTCTCCAGACCTATCTTATTATAGAAAGTGAGTTCAATTTGAGACCAAGTCATCATAAGAAACAAGCACGGAATTAAAAGTTCAATCTGCTTTCTGTTTTGCACATGGAAACGAAAAACCATCGACACTGACATTGACATAAAAACACCATGATTATAATGGATATCGGGTAATTGTAGACATGCCAAATGATTGTTTCGTCCTTTTAACAACTATTATCAACAATGACTTGTATGACATGTTTATGAACCACTTTGCATACATGAGGTATGTTATTGTCTTAATAAAATTGTTCAAAACCACAGCCAAGGCATAAAAATTAAGTTTCAAATGTATTTCTCCAAACATTTGTTCTCGAATTTTGACAGTTATAGTATCGCCTCCGATGAAAGCTTCTACGAGAAAATAGACCAAAGAAGACACTTTTTTTATTTTTTGATTAAAAAATCTTGGGTCTCTAAATGCACAGATCTTAAATGTCTTTGTCAAAATCATCGTTTCACAATAATGTTTATGCATTTACCGATTTTGAAACGCATAGCGAAATTTTAAGAAAAAACCTTTACTGACGGAAAGTTCTGGACAAAATACTTAAGTGTTCCTTAGTCTTCATATTAAGTCAACCAGATGCTTCTTTCGAGTTTAGAGCAATGACACGATTTTGCTGCTGCTGCCGTTTTAGGGCGGATTGTCTTCAGTAAATTCCTCATTATATTCAAAGCACAATAATTGACATCAAAAATCTTTCTGATATTCTAGCTCAAGCAAAGATGCTCAAGAGTCGATTGTTATTCGTCTTGGGATTCAACATCTTCTGTATCCAAGTGATTCTGCGAGCAGATAGCAGTAACCATTTGATAAGATAACCAGACAAGAAAAGCAGGTGACAATTTACGAAAAAAATTTCAAAAAGTAGGTGAATATGCTTGTCATTGAGATGCATCAACGGTCTCCACATTCATATGCAACACGTTGACCTGAACTGGCTTAAGTTCAATTACATTCGACTCTTCGGGTTCTTTGCCAGAGCTTTTCATCAGCAAAAAAGCGATTTTGAAGAATGTCCATTTTTGTGCATTAATTCGAATCGAAGATCTAAGCACTATGTCATTGAGTGTCCCCTATCCAAATTCCCTGTAGAATCTCGTCCACGGTGGCTTTACTACTATTGTTCATTTACTAAGCGACTGCAAATCAAAGTCTTCAAGACTTATCACAATCACAAGTATTCCATACAATTCACTCGCAAGCAGACAAAAACATGTGAAAAAACAATACTCACGCACTGAAAAAGTAGACATGGTAAAAAGTTCCTCATTATTCTATCATGATTTGAAATGACAATAAAATCAATCGGTGACTTTCAAATACTGTCGAAAGTTGACTTCTTATAAACGAACGATACTCAAAATGTATTAATCGAAAGGAAATTTTGCTATGAAAGAAGACTTATAAAAGACGAAATAACGACAAAATATTAACAATGCAAACTTGATTCCATGAAATTCTTGAGCGCAGTTCACCGATTTACGAATCATACGGAGGCTAAAACCCCTTATCGGGGGCTCAAATCAGTAGAAGTAATGATACAAATGAGGTCAAACGCTCCTAAAATGATCTGATCATCTATTCCTGAAATATCACTAACAGTAACAACTCCAAATATAACAAATAATAACATGCAATCCATCAAGAACAAAGACTTTCACCCCTTAGTTTAGATTCCAATGTCTACTCAACCACGCACCAGGATATTGAACTTCGCCCCGCAAGTTATTATATTGTATGAAAACCTGCAACCATCAGTGAAGCATGCTTGCAGTACCATCATTTCATTCACTTTTGTCATCTATTGAATTTCCAAGATCAATAAAGGGAAGTAGGAGTTTGCAAATCACTATTGATCGACTTAAAGGCAAGAAATGTCAAATAATAACCATTAATGCATTTTCGAAAATCATTTTCAGTGCGAGATCAATGGGTCTGATGAGTCACTAAGTCACCAGAATATGTGCGAAGAGAATAGATCACTTAGACAGTTTTTTAAATAACTTTAACTATTCAATATTAATTAGAATAGATTTCGAACTATTTTATCGACACTTTAGAATGCCTGCCTTAAGATCTCACCCAATTCATCGATGGTGACAAGCCTGGACCTTCTACATGTAGTCAAAGGCCTCCAGTCTTGCTCAGAAAGAGGTGGTAGCTTGTCAGCACCGAGCACTCACCATGCACCGACTGGCTTTCCCTGTCAGGTGCATGGAACTCATTCGCCACTACGCATGGATCTAACACATGCATATTCACCAAATATATGAATGCATTATGTAGAAACTCTACCATTTCCTTAATCAACAGTAGAATGCTTCACTCTTCGATTTTCCTTGATAAAAAAGGTCATTCAAGATAAACTTATTCTAATACATGCAGAATAGAACTTCTTCTTGGGTTATGACTGCATGTAACTGATCGTTGAAATTTGCAATCTCCTCAACTTTTATCGATCTGGAATAACACCGGACAATGTCCTCAGCTGCTGATTTCAATGAATGTTTCAAATGCAATGAATGAAGATTTAATACAACAAATATAGAATTCTGTTCAATAGGACTCCCAAGAGAATCTCCTCTCAGTCATCAATCCTCTGGAAGTCTCTGAAGTCGAAGTTAAACTAGCGGCCGCAGCAGTCTGTGTCCCGACACTTCTTAACTGCGAGGCAGCATCCTCCGTGATGTCCATTCCAGGCTGGACAGTGAACACCTCGGAGGTCGTTGTTCCGAAAGCGAATCCGGCGCAAGGATGTGGCAACCAAATGGCGGCATTAATGGAGACATGAGAGCGTGTATGCTGCACCGAAGATTGTCTTTCGTCCCCTTCCGAAGAATAAACCACATTTCGGATCAGTTCCATACTCTTCTCACCGCTGTAACTGTGTGCAAGACGATATACCTGGGCAATGGTGAAAACACCATCAGTAAGTACGGTTCGACGAGACGCAAGACCAACGAGAACCATGTCACCCACAGGAGAGAAATCGACTGTGATAGCATTCGGGCCGAACATCTTGGTGAATAAACATTGTCCAAGTGTTGCAGGTTGGGTTGAATAAATAGAGAGGACGTTCTGTTCTGGCATATTGGTGGTTGGAACGAAGGCAGCCAACAGACTTCCATCAGGACTGAGCGCAATACTGAAGAGAAGAGGAAACTATGTTAGTTGACAGCAAGGGTTGGAAAAAATAAATTGCAATTTAATTGGTCTTTATTTTCGTTAAAAATCAATTCATTTCATTGTATCACATTAGCAATCAATTAATTGATGTTGTTTTTATCACTGCCAAATCTATAAGTGGATATCTTGCCAATCCGATTATCTACTGTCCACATTAAAAATGATTACATGATGAATAAATACTTGGAAAGTTGTATTCATATTGCGCACATACGCAACGTATTCATGTAGGTCTACGTGATGCACTAAAACACTTACAGAACTTGAATTTACCTATAATAACAAACATGCATATGCACTGATAACAGTGTCGTGCGATGACCTCAAAATTAATGTAATTATTATTTATATTCTCCACTATTTTACAAGTGCAGTATTTTCTAGATCAAACAATGAAGCACTACCACATTCCGGCCATCGCGATGGTGTGTGTTTCATTAGGATTAAGCGAGATTGAATTGATCGAATACTATTGAAATACATGAAGCACACGCATAGTTAGAGACTGAGTTAAAACGTGAAAATGAATGCCATAATCAAAATTGTCTTCTCTTAAATGCGAGTAAAAATAACACATTATCTTCTGTGCATCTAAAACAACAATCGCTTAATTCACTTGTGAATAATTGCAATTAATTAGAATAATTGGTGCCTAATCCAATCAATTAATCGCAATTAATTATCATTAAAAAATGTAGTAGACCAACGCCACAGTAAAATACGGCATTGTGTGACTCTGCGCGCCTTGCCATTGTAACTAACATCAATGCAAAATCAATATCACAAAAAAGAAAAAAGATCGAGGTAGCGAAAAGTGAACCAAAATTAAGTAAACGTATGAAAACGGTGAAGTATCGTAAGTGGTAATTGCACAATTAAAATTGAATGCATGACGCAAAAACATGCGTGCATAACAATATCCTGTTTATTCAAACGATGACGCCAGCGAGTTCAAAGAGTACCGATTCCTATTGGATTGTTTTTAATGTGAAAGAGAAGCTTCGTAATCAGAATTACCTATTTTAAAATTTAGATATTCTTTTGCCACAAGAATGAAGCAGTACTTATGACTGTTGCTTAAGGCCGCATGCATAAAGATCCGATTAGGTCATTCATGCGCAGTTGATGAATTTTCGGGATTGTTTGAGAACGCAGAGTGTGACCTATAGTAAAAAGAATCTTTAAAATCGTTGAAAGAGAAAAATTTCAAAACGATGTGTTTCAGAGAGGATGTTCCTCTATCATCGTTCCATCTCTGTTCTCGCGTCATTGCACAAAGATTGATCAATTTCTTCATACGAGACCAGCAGGCTCTAGTGTCTTAGAAAAACTGCTCTCCTGCTAAAAAAAACGTTGGACAAATTTAGGTCCAAATATTCTGATTTCACTCTGCGTCCGAAAAAAAAAAAAACTCTTTCAATTCATCTTTGTCGTTGTTTTCTTCACTTCTGTGTGACAAAACTTCCTTACGTTCTTCTCTTCTCGTTGGTGCTAATTGGTCATTAAACTCTCATTTCTTCATCGGCAGTGTCGTCAAACTGTTGCTTGCAAATTCTCTTCTTGTTTCCGCAATAATAAATCTTTCCTTTGAACCACAATATTACGGCGTCAAAAAGAGTGTGATGCTGCTGCGTGAGTCGGAGCATCAGTATACCTGGTCTTTTCCGTCAATGAGCTGCAAAAACTACATACAGGGTATCCACAACTAAAAAACAAGGTTTAAGAATTAAACTTCAGTATTTCCCATTCAATTTTGGATGTTGGCAAGACAGTCATGCATCTACAGAAAAGTCACAATATCAAACGTCTGGACAAGTTGAGGTTAAGACGTCAGCATGATCCACCTCCATCAAACAGTGGTTCAAACTTGCTGCATTTTTTTGGGAAATTTTTTCCCAAAAAAAAGGAAAAAAAACAAAAAAAAAATGCTTTCGCTCTTAATGCAAAAAAAAAAAAAAAAAGAAGTGGGAAATAAATAGCAAAAGAAAAAAATAACTTTCAAAAAAGTGAAAAAAAGGTGGGAAAATTAGTTTGAATTCGTGGTTGAACTCACATTGGTAACCGCTCATATGAGCAGCATTATACAAACCTTCGTTTTATTCGTGCAGCATGTCTATACCCTGTTTTTCCATGGCATGTATGCTATAACATCGAACCATCTGCTGCCGTCCTACTTTCCTTAACGTGAAACCCCGTCACGATTTTCATACGTGAATTCTACTCTGTCAACAATCCTTCTTACCTTTTAGTCTTTGACTTTCACTTCTTTTGTGACTTATGTCAGTCTGGTTGAGTCGAACTCTATTGAGAAATATTTGCACTCCCATGGCTCCCTGGTGACTAGCGCTTTCGGATATAGTGGAGCAGATGGCTATGAATTGCGTTTTATGCCATCTCTATGAGATGAGGATTTGGAGAGATACACCTTGGACATTCATGACGTGCGTTCATGTACGGGAATCGTTGTTTTAGTATTTTTTGGTTTAATGATTAGAAATTAAAATTTGTTGTTTTATCAAAATTTCATTTTCAGTCATGGCTTATGGCCTGAGATTTGTTGCACCTCTGTTGCAATCAGAAGTGATAGGAAGATCATATCATGTCGGAGATTCTTCTGGAGAATACTTCGCCATGTTCAGCGTGTGTTCGTCAATAGCTCTATGTTATTTCAATCCTTTCACCAAGATCTCTCGGATTGAGTTCTGTTTTTATGGAATTTGTGAGATGCTTGGTCGACGACACGTGTGTTTTCCCCTGTGTTCGTTTTCCTTTCCACATGAATCAAATCCCGCGATGAAAAGTCAATATTTGAACGTTCTGAAAGTGTTTGAAAGAAGACAAAACAAGAAGACAATCGACGGAGAAAAAGCACTTTTTCCTCGACGGATTCCATGTCACCATTCGCAGTGAGATTCGGCCAAGGAGAGGCAAAGAAATCTTCAGGACAGTGAACGTCCTGCCCGCGGAATGATCCCTTTCCAAACGGCCCGCTTGTCGGAGGACTTCCCTTACTCTGACGCGCCACTGGAACCGTACTAATTCAGGCCACTCGACCGAGACGGCAGCAGTTACGATGAAGCTTCTGGAACCCCTCGAACCACTGTCAGGGCAGCAAATGCTCGGGCAGGTTCTGTGACTCGACAGGAACACTTGGACGGACTGTGCTGTGACTGGGACTCGGCAGGGACTCGCTGTGACTCGACAGGTGACTCGAGCGGACTTGCTGTGACTCGACAGGACCCGGAGGCGACGCTGTGACCCTGTAGGACCGGAGGGTGAATGGTGGTGTGAATGGTGGCGACAGGACCCGGCTGTGAATGCTGAGACAGGAGAGGGCGGCGCGTGACGGGACCTGGACCCGGAGCGGACGAGCGGACGGACGAGGACTCGACTGCAGGACTGGACCAGGAGACGGCCTGGAGCTCAACGAAACCCGGAGCGGACGGCTGTGGACGACTCAACGGAGGGAACAGACGCTGTGTGACTCGACAGGACTGGAGCGGGACGGCTGTGACGTGTGAATGGAGAGACGCGGCTGAGCAGTGTGCAGGACCAGGAGTCCGGAGCAGAGAACGAGGAGTGGAGGGGCGGACTCCGGAGCGGACGAGGAGCGGAGACGGCGGACTGGAGGCTGAGACAGGGAGCGGTGCAGTCTTCTCTCTGACTTTCAAACATGGGATCCTGCCATTTTTTTTCGTATTCTTCTTCTCTCCTCTTCTCAACGCTTCCAGCGCTCCACGCCTCATAATCTGTTTGTTTTTTTTTTAATCTGTTTTTTTTTTCACTGATTTTACCGTTTCAAAAGAAGGAAAAAGTTATATGGTGTAAAAAGTGATTTTCGTCAGTTGTTCGTTTTTTTGTAGACGAGACTGGTTTCTGGTTGGGTTTTGTGTTTGTGTGTGTCTTTAAATTGTCTGTCGATTTACGAAGGACGAATAGGGTAACAGTCATGATTTCGGAATTTCTCATCTCCCTGTCTAGGCTCGCGCGATGCTCGCGCAGGTTTGGATCCATCCAACTCACACATCCCACTCTCTGCTCATAGAGCTTTGCTTAGTTGAGAGAAAGCAGTGATAGAAAACTTATGTTACATCGACGGTCAAGTCAAACGGTCAAGTTGTGGATAAGTGATATCAGATAATTGTCCCAATTTATTGTAGTGCCAAGTATAGTTTATTCGAAGAAATATTAAAGACGTAAAAAATAAAAATGAAAATAATGTTGATGATTGGTTTGGTAAAATCAAGGCACGAAAACAATTGATGTTCTAAATATTGGCATGCGGTCGTATGAATAATTCAGAAGTTGAATATTGTGTCATATTCAGAGTTTCATTTTTTATTTTTCAGCTGTTTCTATTTCCGATTCTCCGATCTCGTGCGACGATAGACATGGACAGGAGAAGAGATAATCAGTTTTTTTTTTTGACCCTTGACCACGTGTAGGGTGCAATGTAATAATGTGTAACATGCACCACACACACACAACCCAACCGACCGATAAATCAACGCTAATTTATGAAATAGACAGAATAAAGCGTTAAATGATGATGTAGATGTAGGTAAAATAAATGCATGAGTTGAGTTCTCAGATTGAATGAAAAAATTGATTTGATTCGAAAAATATATCACATTTTCAAGGATTTAGAATGTCCCGAGCGAGCTATGACGTGCCCCTTGAATCTCGGTGCCCGGGGCGGACCGCCCCCCCCCCGCTAGCGCCGCCACTGTTAATTACCAATCGATTATTTTTTCCAGCTCCTGATCGACAATGTAACCATACATACCTGTACGATTACTAAGGAACGGCTGCGAGCAAACTTTACATGCACATAAATTTATCATAGCGAAAAAAGCTCAGAAACGGATTGACAACTTTACAATAACCTCAATAATTTCAGGTCATAAACCTTATACAGGCCTGCCACGGTGTCCTACCAAAAAATAGAGTACACACTACATGCAGAATTTTTTTATTGCGATGGTTTCCCTTCACCCCTGATAGCCATCCACATCGACCAATGACATTTTATTTTTGAACATCATAAATTGCAGTTTACAATGATATGCAGTGATATGAGAGTCTTTTGAAAAATCACAAAATTCAACAAATTCGCTTCGTCCTACACACAGGATCATTGCTCGACAATACGGAGGATATTCTGCATTTAACGGCATTGTGACCTTCGAGAAATGAGGTCATGTAAAATGAAAGGTAAGGTTGACTGAGGTCAAAACCTGATGATTAATTGGCGCTTGCTGCGCTGATCTATGGAGCAGATGTGTTGCCTAAACCTTGATTGAAAACCCTCAACACCTAAGTGGAGAAAGTCACGATAACTCTTTAGCAAAGTTCTTCAATTGCTTGCTTTATTTATTTCAGCCTCCTCTAAGACAATCATATTAAACATTCTACTGTGGTATATTGTTCACCATCTAAGTCGCGATCTTAGCGCCAAATCTAGGTTGTGATTGACGACAAAATGACATAGAATAGACTGGTGAGGACTTGTGACAAAATGATCAATCATAAGGGTCAATTACTTGCATGAAGTCAAGAGGCAAAATTTTCGTTAAGGACAACATGTCCAGCGGAAGAGATAGATCCCGTTGTTTCCGGGTTAGGGTCGAGAGAGGATATCTCAGGACACCGATGCTCAGTTCAGAGCTACAAGGAAAGTAATTGCAATGCGACGAATCAGAGAGACTACTGTAAACGTGGACGAAGGCAAATTTATATAGTGAGGAGCGAATCGACTTAAGAGAATGATACTTCCATTTGATGAATTTATTACAAAAATATTGAGAAAAAGAGTCATCCGCTGAAGTGCATTGAATGACCTCGAATTCCTCACTGACCGAAAGTGAATGAGACTTTTAGCTCGAACTTTAGTTCACAATGAGACCCAAGGTAATGTCGCCATGCAGAAACAGAACGGGCAGATGAAAACTGGTCAGTGGAAGGTGGAACGTAATAAGAAGGTTGGATAGAGGGCGGAACATTGAGGTTCACATTCAAAAAATAAGAAAGTCATATAGTCCTCTGTGGCGAGTAAGATCAGTTGATATTTCACAAGTCTCTACTAGATTTTTTGCTCGACGTCATTGTCTTCAAAGATTTTTACTGGTTTTCTTACTATACTGGATTGTTTTCACAGATGTTGAATTTGCCTCGCAGTTCTCTTATGAGCTCGGAATTACGGAGAAACGTCGACCAATTTTGAAATAATCCTTTCAGTAATCGAATGTTGATAAAGCGAATCAAATAATTCTGAGAAGCCAATTGCACCATTCGGTGGTTTCTTGTACAATGTCAAGTCATAGGGCAATGACTCCTAGCCTGAAGAATAATAACCAATCATTGAATTTATGTGTCAAATCGCACTTTTACGTAAAGAGCATTATTCAGTTGGTCTTATATGACAGGCAAAAGACATAGCTAGGGTAAATGTTATATTCTAAGAGCCAAACGGAACCGCTCTGTTCCTTAAATCATCATTTATGACAATTACCCCCCTCCTATTCCAAGATATTTAGATTTGAAATTATAAAGTTTCTTTAGGGTCACCCTGCAGATTCAAAGCTAAGAACAAATAACAGACATTACACATGGAAACGGATAATTTGTGGACAATCTTGTGCCCAATCATCGATAATGCGGACCTTATTCAGCTGGATAACAGTTTGCATCGAATAATAATGCCTTCGTGTGATGTTTGACATTCCTTTTTCCTGTGATACAATTTGAATATCCTCAAAAATGTCTCATTATTTCCGAGATCTTCGAAACATCTCTGCACAGGTACTGTATCTCCGGAGTGGTAATAATGAATTCTAAGTCTATTTCTGCGGCATTTGTAAAGAAGATTATTCCAATGAGCTTTTCCATAGTTTGTAAGGATTTCATTGAAATACAAAGCCGAGTGGTTTGCCTTTGGATGAATGTAGTAATTCAAGTGACAATTCTAGTTATCAATTTATACGGTTTCATAAATAACATCAATAAACCGCTTCCGAGATTTCAGCATTTCTCAAATAGGCAGTAAAAATGAATTGATTTTCCGGCTGTCGGTTTGATAGACATAATGAAGGTTATTAAATGCTGCTAAGATCGTTCCAGCAGTGCAAAATTTATTTCCAGAAGCAACTCTATTTCACTGGGTCTGATTTATCAAAACTGAGCACCAGAACCAGGTTGACAGGATGCCCTAACATTCACTGTAAAATTTTTCAGATTATGAAATACCGCTAGTAGCATGTGTTCGTGCAAGGAAGTCTCAGTTGATGTGCATTAGTGCCGAGTACGATGGTGATTTTGTGTAGACGTGGCTCTCTAGAAGGTTTAAAGTACTTTTTATCAGCAAGCATAATATGTAAATAACAGTATACTTTATACATAATGAAGTTTTTGTCGATCAGGAACAGAAGCGACCAAGCCTGAAGTGTCAACAAATTCCCTTCTCTTTTATGTAGGGTACGTGAAGGACTGGTTCGGGACATTAATAAAGGAAACTAGATGACCAAAATTGACGAGCTTGCAAATTACTGAGTACAAGATAACTCAATGAGTGTAATATTCAACACCTAACATAAACACAATAATGACAGTCTACAGGTCAAGTGCTGAAAGTCCGATGAATAGCTGGCTGAAAGGAATTTAACAACGAATGCAGTCATGTAGTATAATATCACTATTGATGAAAATTCGTCCAGACGACACCATTAGACAATAAAGCTAAAATTATTGCAGAATGTCGTCGATATCAGTTGATAGCTTAAACATAGGAAGGGCTTCAAGGCAATTTAATGTGATACTATTGAACTAGATGCATCTACATATGATGAGAAACCTCCTGAAGAAACGAAAATATAACAAAAGTATGATATAAATGGAACCTGGTTTTAATTATTTCGAGTGCATTGCGCGAAGGTCAATTGCTTGTTAAGTAGTTGATGAATCGTGGAAAATCACAGCCCCTCAGGCTCTGGCGCCTTCTCAATGATCAAAATCCGTTCTTAGTATATATCCATATACACGTATACTGTATATACATGTATATCCAGTACATGCTTGCGGTGTATTTCCTCAGTCTGCTAATTCGCACGTCTTACCCAATGACAACATGTCATATATATATATGCTCATATATATATATATATATATATATAGGCTTCTCAAGGACGTAGATTAAGCCTTGAAGAGGCAGAAACCGGTCGGGCTATCTCATTCATTTGTTTAGTTTTTCTTTATAACATCTGGGTGTGATTGCGTACTGGTATTAATTTCCATTTTCGATATATATATCATCGGACTCATAAAAGAGACAGTCGAATATATAGTCCAGAAATAAGACCTTATTTATTGACCGTGTCATTTTTTTAAAACCTATTCATTTGGTCAATGGCGAAAATTATAAAAACCAAAAAAGTACTCAAGGAAAAGTCAGACGTACCAAAATTCCCGACCGGTTTCGTCCTGATCTAAGCAGGCTAGTCATGGGTAGCCTGCTAGACTCATGACTAGCCTGCTTAGATCAGGACGAAACCGGTCGGGAATTTTGGTACTTCAGACTTTTCCTTGAGTGCTTTTTTGGTTTTTATATTATTTGCCATTTTGATTTATTCTATTATTTGATCTTATATATATATAATATTAATTCGAAATATATACAGACATTTTTGAGCTATAGGAATGCTGAATACTGAGCAGAACTACGGTCGAACACAAAATGATAAAAAGCAGGTGCACCACGAAAAATAAAGCCATAAAACAATGTCCGAAAACATGCCATTAGCTTTAAAGTTCAACGTCAACATTTAGGCAAGTAATCTATATAAGACAGCGGGTTGTATTTCTTTGCAAATGAATATTGTGTGCTTAATGCTTAATAACTAATCACAATCTTAATCATCCAACAGCTGAATATTGAGTCAAGTCTCACGAATTCACGACTAGAATTGCATCTTCAGGGTCTTACTTTGTCCAGAGACGATGCTATACCGATTACCAATTTATTTTGTTTTCAATTAGCATGTATATACTTGAGCAATTATGCGATTTATTAAATTTATTTTGAAAGAACTTCTCCATCATTTTCAGACTTAGAAGTATCAAAGGCACTTACACTGACGACCTTTTGTCTTCACACCAACCGACATATATTTCAATTTCGGATGCAGGGAACTACTGCCTATCTTCGAAGGTCAAGAAATTCTCACTTTGACATAAAATGTGATAACCAGCAGTTACGCAAAATGTGGCAATGCCGCAGATCCACAAATGAATTATGTTGGTCTAACGGATTCTCCTGCCGGCTTGTCAAAGAATTTAATCATTTGATAAGGAGATCAAGCATTTCTCGTCACTTCTTTCGTAACTTAGAGAAATATGTGTGATTCAAATAATTACTAAATTCGCAAACCACCGAACAGGAAACATCATTTATAGATTTGACAAATGACTTCAACCTTTCACATATTCACATTCATTAGCAGCGGGAGTGTTCGTGCAGTCAATTAGTTAATAGAAAACAAGTGATAAGATTTTCAGTTATCATCAATAGCAAGATTGACATGTTGTTAAACTGATGATTTCTCGTTGATAGGCGTTCACCTGATTGGAAAGGCAACAAATGCTTTGAGAGCTGTGCATCTCCCACATGAACACCAACTTCACTGGACCAAAACTTTCAGATTAGACTATGCATACATAGGAGCTGAGTTTGAGCACATTTTTTCTTTCAATTTAGTGAATTAAAGTTCCCTCAGTCGAACACAATAAGCGAAATAATCTTATGATAATTGAGTGCTGACTTAATCAGTGCCAGCTTGCCATAATCAGGGGTTATCACAAATTAATTGATTAAGTTATTGATTGACGCGATGGAAAAATTGCAATTAATTGATAAAAAAATTTGGATGTGGAGACAAATCAAACTCTCGCCGAGTCCGTCTAAAATCAAGTGACTGATGGTGCATTTGTCCCGGTGTCCATAAAATGTCATTCCGGTCAGACATATGTCCCAAGTGTGCAGCATCTTAGTGCTACATTTCAGTTAGCTCAGTTTTCTGTTTCATTTCAGTTAAGAATGAATTATTATGGGATGTCAGAAATTCTTTCCGCAAGAATCATGTCATGGGCTTATAGCCGAAATAATTCCACTAAATTTTGTAAGGTTCATAGATAACATGTTAAAATCAAACACTGAATGGATTGCGTGATAACCACAATAATGGCTTGATACTCCTAGGCTACTCGTTGCAGATCACAACAATGCGTTCTGAAATTCGTGGTTCAGTGTTAACAGCGATAGTTTTCTGTAAAGCAATATGAAGATAAGAGGAGCAATTACAGGCCATTTTTCCTACTTTGCAGTGTCCTGGTCTCGCTAAAAAATCTGAACAACTTGCCTAAACAAAGGTGCATCAATTAGTGATTTTGATAACCAGCCGATTAATTTTGAAATTCATCTGAAATCGACGTTTTCGAGCAGTACCGATTTAGTGAAAATCAACTCAATGTAGTAACGTACATACAAAAGTAAAATAAAGACTGGTCCTGAATGTTCGTGCAAAAGCGTTGTGATGCTAGTAGTCCTACACAGAGTGGATTAATTTTGAATACTATCCAATAAGTTTTCATCATATTCTAGTAAAGACAGAAAAAAAGCTAAAGAGTTTTTTTTTTGAAGTGATCACTCAAGCATTAAATCCCAATCAAACTCACATCGATAGTAAATGTCATTGAAATAATTGTGCTTGGAAGAATCATCTACCAACCGATTCAATTTCAACTATAGACGGCATGAAGAGCAACCCATTCCATCCCCACTCTTGTTACTATATCGCAATGGTTTGAGAAGATCCGTAATTACTTATTACAGGACTCTAATTGGCAAATGATAATACGTGACATGATGGAGTGGGGTATAAAAGGTCTCTAAAAATCTCCAAAAGTTCACGAATTGACATTATCGAAGGATTAGTATGCTATTGACCGATGACCATCACTCGAACGTGCCGATTTTTGATGCTAACTGGTTTTCCTGCCGATGAACCCATGCGAAATAGAGTTACATCCCATAATTATCATTTGAGTTTTTGAATTTTTCTTTTGCTTGGATTGTCTGCGGGAACCCATATCAGTCTTCTCATGGACTATCTGTTTTTCTATATTTTTCGCATTACACTTTGTTACCCATTTAAAATGCACAGTCCTTTCTACAGATATTTGAACTTCGATGAAAACAGTTCCAATAGCCTGCCATATTTCTCGATCCAAAATCAATAACAGCTGAACACAGAGAAAAATATCGTGCAGTGGCAAACGTGACTGAAGCGAATTATCAATTTGACATTTATTCTTTTTCCATGATATCTGTCATCAGTCTTGCCGCAGCTTCAACAAATCGACAAAGAGGTCGTATATCATCGAAGTATTTATTTCTTCTAAGGAGCAAATCTATAATTATAGACGTCGTCCTGTGGTCAAAAATGTGCGTTGAACAATTCATCAATCTGTTGGATACGTGATAAATGTCAACTGCATAGACGATACAATCAATAATCCAACATTAAGTGATCTAACTCCATTAGTTTGGTAGATTTATGTATAACTGTCATCAGCGGCTCACTCAGTCATGTAACCGCCAATTTTTGAAACAATTTCCAGCCAGTTGAAAACATTGAACTGATGACCTATTGGTCTTCGATCTACATGGAGGATGGGATGGATGTTAACATCACTTGGATAGTTAATCGGAAGAATAATCTCCGGTGACAGATGATAATTATTATTTCAAAAGACAATTGGTATTCATTTCAAATCCATCAACTGATTTTGTTTGACTGCCGCTACTGCAATCGGGTCAGTCAACTGCATGCAATGAACGCTCGAAGTTTGCTGGAATGAAATTCCTCTGATCTATCACATATTTCAACAACAATTCAAACGCAAATCGAAGGAGAACAATTCTAGTTTTGCATTTTTAAGTCTCTTAGGGTGACTGATCTCCACGTCACCCACCGTGGATGAAGCTTGCCTTGCCGTATAGTCGACTCTCCCCAAAAGTGTCATTAGAAGATGGCAGAAAGGGCATCAGTGTCTCAACACTCCATCAAAGTCTGATCATATCTACACTACACTGTCCAAGCCAGTAAAGCCGATATTTTCAGAATTTCCGGTGCTTTTGGTTTTCGTAAATAATAATCAACAGTACTTGTTGATATCAATATTGTATTAATAGATCTACTAAGTTGTGTCGTGAGCATTAATTAGTTATGATAATAATCTTAATAATTATCTGAAATTCGCTTACTTGTAGTGCACTTCATATACATCCGAGTCCTCGTAATATTTTTTATAACAGCGGTCACGACAATGGACAGTAGTCTTCGTCAATGAGGAGCTCTCTGAGGTTCACGAGCGTCACATGAAAGTGACAAATCATTTCTAGTGTATACTGTACTGTCTACATAGAAGCATCAACGGTTTGCGGAAAGGGCGGATAGAGCATCAATGAGACAAAAATGCTTGATTTCGTCTCATTTCGGAGATAGTTTTCGAACAATTAAGTAAAATCTATTTATTTACATATTTATTCCCTTTATAAGATAGAAGGATATCAAGATGCAAAGCTCCATTGATTGGAGAAATATGTTGTTGATCCGTAAGAGCGAAGAGCCAGTCATTGTTGAAGAATTGTTTAAACATGAACAGTTGAACATTCGCCCATTGGAAATGAACAACACACATTTATATTCTTCTATAATATATTAATAAGTCAGGGATATGATAGTCCCGATGGGCGCATATTGGAAAGGGATGACTCCCATAAAGCGAAGGGATTATATTAGCAGTAAACCAAGGAATCCTTGATGACGATAGGGCGTATTATCATTTTAAGAATTGAGATTGTATCCACCGATGAGCTGTTTTGTGATCATTGATCTGAGCTTGGTTTGGACAGTCTGAAAATGACATCATTTCATAGGAGATAGGAATTTTAGATAACGTGGAATGACAAGAATTGTGGTGGATTGATAGGCGTCGTAATGTCTCGATCAATCGCAATGCAACGCTGGTGCCTGCATATCACTGTTTGATTGAATGTCAACGTTCTGACTTCTGACAATGTCTGACGTTTCTCATTCTCTAAAATGAATAGAATAATGTGATTTGAAATGCTTATTGTCTGTGTTTCAATTGAAATATATAAATGCAATACAGAAATCGATTGAAAACAGTAATCAGCTGATGACAAGCGGATCAAAATTGTTGAAATCCTAAAAGTCGATTTTTCAAAAACTATGATTTTGTTGATACGACTTTTCGTCAGATTAGTGTCTTCGAACCTTGCACACATAATATTGAATATTTCTGAGTTACATGCAGACATAAATTATAAGCACTAACACAGTTGAAAAGGCAGAATATAGAGAGATAGCTATTCTCAGCAGCTTTATCATATTTTTTACTTTCTTTACATGTAGTGACAACGGCTGATAAGTTAGAACCGCATGACATATTAGGATGTACATCTACGAAGTTTCAAAAGTCACCCAATGACTAAATATTGTGAATGACGAAATGTTGCAGTGACATAAGGATGCACGGTTATACGACCATGGAAATATATACTTACCTAGAATCATTGTGAATTTTGCATTGCTTCACCACGCAATTGTTAGCTATTTGAACTGTGATGTCATTGCTGCTTCTCATATCCCATCTCCGAATCTTATAATTCACACCGAGAATGTTACTCGCCACAGCTCCATCGCCCCGTCCGAAAATTAATCCAGCTATCGTCTGATTGATGAGTCGCCGCAACGTTCGAGGCATGTTCACGGTTTGATCCAGGATAGGGACACCATAGTCACGATGAGCAACTTGTCTGGTCTCCAGATTCAGCCATCTTGCGTCTCCAGCCGCATTGCTGCCGCCCAGATCTCCTTCCAACTGTTGCAGCTCAATGCCTTGAATACGTGGTTCCTGGACAGCCTCGGCACTGATGACAGGACGCCTGTGGGTACCGGCAGACTCCGCTGCACTGCTGATAACACCGGATGTGGCGGCGGCAGGGGTGTTGTCATTCTGAGTACGTCTGACCGCGCTCTGAGACAGGACTTGGACAGGACGCGGCCGGTTCAGTGTGCTGTCCCTGGACACCACAGCAGGCCCAGTTGTGTGCTGTAGTAGAGTCTCGCTGGTTGGATGATGATTCGGGGCGAGCAAGACCGGGTTGCTGTTAGCCTGACTCCCCATCAAGCGTGATCGCAACAAGTTGATGGGATAGGCAAGCTCCTGGTTCGCTGATTCAGGCATCGCATCAGTTCTCATGGTGTTCGTTTGCGTCTGCGCATCGTCTTCCAAGTTCACCCTCACTAATTTAATTACTTTGCCTCTCGGTCGACGCCCTCTACTTGCGGTTGCTGTCGTAGCGCCATTCCCGGAGCTGGTCTGAGGCTGCTCTGAAGTTAACTTCAATGACTCATTCTTCGCTTGCTTAGAGGGTATCTCCACCGCTTCGGCATCGCGTTGCCTTTTCCCAAGCCTTCTGCGGGACACCGGCAGCCCACCATGTGCTGATGCGCTTCGATGGGCTGATGCTTGCTGTCGTTGACGTGCACGTCTCCGCCTGCGCATCAGAAGTGTGAATGACGACGGTGTTGGAGTAGCCCCTCTGCAAGGCCGACGGCGGGGTTCTCTCTGACTAGCATTTGACGCTGATCTCGGCGCAGGATCGGCAGTCGGGCTTCCTCGAGCACTTCTCTGTTCAGCTATCAGACGTGTCACCAAATTGGAATACAGTTCCTGCTGCGCAGTCTCCCGTGTTGAGGCTTCCTCCCGCTCTTGACGCACCTGTGCTACACGTGCTTGGGCAGCTTGCAGAACACTATCACGAAGCATCGATCCCATGTGAAAATTGCGACGTCTCGGAGTCTCCGCAGTCTGCAGCATGCTGTCTCTTAGCATCGCCGCTCCAATGTTAAAATTGCGACGTCTTGGAGCCTCTGCCCCTCGAACTCCAGGTCGAGATTCTTGCTGATGAGCGATGACATCAATACGCGGAGATCGTCGTGCCCGTGAGTCCACCACCACCGTTGGTCGTCTCGGAGTCGGCGCTGCGTCATTTCCATGGTCTCTGATGTGAGGATTGTTAGCCTGTCTCTCACGGACAACGTAAGACACACTCGGAGCCGGTCCCACGCCATAGCTCATCCATCCGGCCAACGATGTCTGCAGACGAGACCATTCCTCGCGAATATACGAATAGACAGGCGTGAGTTCGTTGTGAACGCCTTCCTCACCGATGTGTGACACTGTCGGCTGATCCATACTGTCTTCACTCGATCGATTGGCAGTACCCGTGTACAAGGCGTTCCCCTGAAAGACAATTCAACAACTGGTGAAACGAATCTTCCGCGGTTGCTGTATATCAGCGCAGCGGCTGCACAATGCATCAACATGATACAGTACTCTGTATTTACTTAGTTCCTTGGACAATCTGTGATAAAAACTGCGCGTGCATTTAATTCAAAAAAATAGACTAACACCATCAAAATTGAAATGACATTTTGAAATATGAATCTAAACAGAAGATTCAATATTTCCGCATAAGTCTTAAACATGAGCCATGAAAAGAAACACAATCAAGTAGGAGAAGATAATTTACAAAAATTCAAATGAATATTCAAGAAAATACACGTACACATATCAAGTTAGATGGAGTCAAAACAAGTGCACCATGACATTGGACTCCGGAATCATAGAAAGTTGTAGAAGCACTTTCAATTAATTGTGATCAATTATATACTGATAAACTTATCGAACTTCATTTTCTCGAATCGAAGATTGCCTTTATTTTCGCAAAGCGATGCCATTTATTTCTATCCATCGCTTGTTGACATTTCCGCTTCGGCTATAAAAACTAATAGCTCATTAATCGACTGATTGCTAGACATCAAATGAAATTCTGATGTGAAAACCTAAAAATTCGTAAATGATGTACAGAAATGAAAAACTGAAAATGAAATTTTGAAATAAACAATACAATGCCAAAAAAGTGTTTATGTAAACAAATGTCTAGTTATGGA
Source organism: Prostheceraeus crozeri (assembly GCA_907163375.1). NCBI lineage: Eukaryota > Metazoa > Platyhelminthes > Polycladida > Euryleptidae > Prostheceraeus > Prostheceraeus crozeri. The sequence continues at coordinate 37,899 of CAJQUW010015998.1, read as the reverse complement.
ACTTTGTGATCTTCCAGTGCATTTTTCCATTTAAAAAGCTATTTAGGGACGTGCTCTTTGATACGCTACAGACAACATAACTCCGATTCGCTCTTGCAAGTAAATTTGTAACTTACAAGACGGCTCTGGGCCAGGAAGTTTGTGAAGGCTTGTGAAGTGCGATGATTTCTGAAGCATGAGAGGTTTTAATGCACTAACTGCCTTGACAAATTTTGTGTTTGCACTACATACTCGTAGCTATGATTTTCATTTAAAGTAATATGAATACGATTCTATTCTTTTCTTATGCGTAGCATGGTCACTTTACATTATACACCAGCGATTAACAATGAGTCACTTACTAACGTCTGAAGTTTTACTGTGTATACTTCAAATCTTACAGTACTGTGGAATAGTTTGGAATAATTGATAGATAACATGGCTGCTTTGAATGCAGTTATTCTTTCGATTGAAATCTACCTCAAATCCAAGCAGCAATCGAATGCATGATTGCGATCATCCTATTGGTCATAGTGATATCCAATAAATAATGTAGGGCTGATGAAATATTGCCACAACGCCAATCAAGCTGTATAATAGCCTCAAATAGATGATGATGATTCACATCGAAGCCATGGGTAAGGCGAAGCAATTATCAAAGATTGACAAGATCCGGATAGTGAATTTTGTGAAAACTGGAATGTCGCAAAGTGAGGTTGCAGTCTTGTTTAAGATATCACAATCAGTCGTATCTAAAACCATGAAATGTGTTCAACACAATGTCATTGTCTCCCAAGAAGCGCTCTGGACGTCCGCGAGTGACTTCAGAGAGGACCGATCGACGAGTTGTTCATTTAGTCAAGACTGTGCCAAACATAACGTCTGCTGAAATTAAGAAATCGTTTCCTGGCATTTTGGATTACGTGGATCCAAGCACCATACGCACTCGTCTGTCTCGACAGTATGGGTTACGAGCACGCAAACCCTTGCGGAAGCCGCTGATAACACCATCGATGCGTCAGAAAAGGTTGAACTTCTGCCGAAAATACATCCACTGGACCTCACAGCAGTGGGCCAAGGTCATGTTCTCGGACGAAAGCATGTTTCGACAGTTTTCTAACCCAACAAAGTTCGTTCGTCGGCCATCTGACTCATATCCTTGTAATCCCAAGTAGGCCTACACGGTTCCCACAGTGAAGCATTCGCCAGGTGTAGTGGTCTGGGGAGCCCTCTCAGCAGCTGGTCGTGCAGGTCTCTATTTCCTAAAGGTTGTATGATGAACGCAAAACGCCATCAACAAGTTCTGGATGAACATCTCATTAATTTCATGACGATTCAGGGTTGCACAGTGTTTCAGCAGGACTCGGCCCCGTGCCATACAGTGAAGACAACAAAGAAATGGTTTCTTGACAACCATGTGCAGGTGTTGGATTGGCTGGGAAACAGTCCCGACTTTTTTGTTATCTTAACCTCGTCTTGTTAGCAGTTACATCTGTTATTTATCCTTTCGCATTTTACATTATTTGTTGTCAATGTTTGTAGTTGATTCAGTTAATTCTTTTATGTGATTGAGCAATATTGCTTGTAATAGTTATATGAGTGAGTTTACTTTGTTATTTTCATTTCTAACAGGTTGTACTGTCTGTACTCAAGGTTCCCAAACTTTCTCACAGCTAGGCCTTTCGGGGTATAGATTCCGGCCTTTCATAGTCTGTTTCTAAAAAATAAAAAACACGATCGCTTCTATTCTGGACCATAAACTATCACATGCCTTGGAAGCCTGGCTCATTCATTATTTAAAATGAATTCAGGAGGAAAACTATTTCTTAACAAAAAGCTAACTTTCTTGAATTTAGAAACCTAATTTTCCTTGCAGCAAATCCAACGAACACAAGAGAAAAAAGTTCTGACAAGTGCACGTTTGTGATTGCATTATTTCCTGTTTTATTGTATGTTCACTTGCATAGCTATGTCCAATTCTCCTTGAAGCTACAGTTAATGACTTCAAAATTTTATGTCAGCTTCATGTATTTAGTCAAATACTTAACTATCGAATCTTTAAATGATCCGACACACTAGACTGTTTTTTCATAAAATCATCCTTCAAGCTACATGTACATGTGTGTGTTTGTAGAGTCGTTCAGCAAGTTGAAGGACTGCGGAAAATGACTACTACATGTACTGCGGAATTTCCTGTCTTTATCGTGCCGCTGACAATCATAAAGCGTTGCACAGGGTCAGTTCTAATCATGACTCGAAACAGATAAATGTCAAAAAGTCGGAAAATTTGACCTAATCCAAAAGTCTGGAATTTTACCTTCAAATGTCCTACAAAGTAAACAGAATACAGCATGGATTCACATGCAACACCCATGCACCAAATTTCTGTATTCTATAAACAAGGTGTTCTGTGGATTGGCTCAGACCTACAGCTACAAAGTTTTACGAATGATTATATACCCACTGCAGCTAGGCATTGGCACTTAAAAGGTTGAGTTTTATGTGCGCGCATAGATCGCTAGATAATGTAGACATTTTCAGTGATGATTAGGACTTGTGTAGCAAATTTTCTAAGTTCTGATTGTGTATACGACAGCATACCCCGGTATACAGCATGACTGAGAGATCCGCAAACGCTTTTCATTCCAGCAGGCCTGCTCGAATACATAAGCCTCGTTGTAATAGACATGTGGAGCACTACAATAAACTTAAATCTATTCAAGTGTGCATGTAATATGCAACTATTAAGCCTATTTTACTGCCGTATTTTCCATTCGATGTAAGAGTACATGTTGATAAATGAGGAATGAAAAATGCAGATTCAGATATATCTAATATGTTCAAAAATTATTACAATCTAAGAATGATAAGATAAACAAAACAAAAAACGGATCAGCAAAATATAAGAAAGTTTCCATATAGAGCCCATAAGGAGACTGACTAATTGTTCACAGATTTTGCGTCCCCTAATACTTTAGAATGTTCAAGCAAAATGTTGTGCTTCTTGAATACTCACTGAAAGCGATAGGAAACTTGACTGTCATCCATGATTAGCAACTGCTTTATAATCCCTCTATCTATCTTAAAAACCAAATCAAATGCCCTTGAAATAGTCTAGGAAAGATGTCGTCTTCGCTCTCTTGACTTGACTTAAGTCCCGACTGACGGCGTGTCAGGTTGGGTCCCACATTGAACGTCTGAATGATATCCATCTTTCACGATGTCTTGCTTGATGCATGAAGAGCAATGGCATGAAGGACATGGCTGTTGGCTGATCGAAACTGCTGCCACCAGTTGATTCGAGGGCGGCCCCTTGGCCGTGTCCCATGCACTCTCCCGTGCAACATCATCTTGGGCCATCTCTTCTCATACATTCTAACTTAGCCTTGTAACCCTCATGAAAATATCGCTCTCTTAGGGTTCAACAAATCCGGACTTTCCTCTTGTTTACACTACAGAAGGTGGAATCTTCAGACGATGTTGTAATACCTGTTCTGGGTTCGGTAGAAGTCGACCGGTCACTTCTTTTTCGACTGATGTTCTTAAAATTCTCAGTCGCCGCAACCGCTTCAATCGTTGTTATTACTTCAATAAACCTGCTCGTGTTGATCTTCATTTTACTTTTTTTTTTTTTTACTGAATTTTCACCCCTAGCACAGCGATGAGCCATGAACGAAGCTAGGGGTTACTCAATGAAAAACTAATAAATTGTATTACTGTAAATAAATAAAAGAAAAAAAACAGATCTTATAATCTGATTAAGCTGCCCCCATCAGAAACCTATTCGCACGCCTCTTGAAAGTATCAAGATTGTATTGGTCAGGGAAAGTGGTCTGGGGAAGCTGATTCCAAAGCTGTGCCGTGCGAACAAAAAAGCTTTTCGAGCGACTCACAGTACGTGCGCGTTCTAAGCTCACATTATAGCATGTGAGTGCATTAGCTCTGCGTGTGCTTCTGGAGAAGATCTTAGGTTTGGGTACGCACTCATTTACTGCAGAGCTGCTTCTACCGAAATAGTACCTGTAGAAGAGACTGAATGAAGCAACATCCCATCTGACGGAGAGCGGCTGCAACTTGCTAGCAAGTTTTTCACCCATGAGATTCTTGACACGTTTCTCAACCCGTTCAAGGAGGTTAAGATGCGTTTGTGGGGCGCCTGCCCACAGATGACAACAATACTCCATCAGAGGACGAATAGTGGACTTGTAAAGATAGCAGACAGTCTGTGGTGGAAGATAGCTGCTGGCACGATAGAGACTACCAATGCGTTGAGCTGCCTGCTTGCTAATGGATTGGATGTACGGTTTCCATGACAAGTCTTTCGTAACCGCTAATCCAAGGAAGGAGATGGAATCTTGTTCTCTGATCCTATTATCTGACATCTTAATGCTATGATCATCATCTCCTTTAAGTCGTGAGTGCAGAATACTCTGAGTTTTTGAAGGATTGAAGGAAACAAGCCAATTGGCGCCCCATTCTGAGACCCTGCGCAAGTCTTCATTAAGAACGTCGCATAACTGCTGACGTTGCCGAGTGTTTTTAGCGAGTCGCTCATTGGAATTGAAGAGTGTTGTGTCATCTGCATACATCACCAATTTACTCACTAGGCAGTCTGGGAGGTCGTTGATGTACAGCAGAAAAAGAGTGGGTCCCAAAATTGACCCTTGAGGAACTCCTGCATTGACAAACTTGGTGGAAGACTTTTGGCCATCTAAGACGACAGATATCTGCCTGTCACTAAGGAAAGAAGCAAGAAGTTTGTGGAGTTGATCAGCAACTCCATAGGACTTTAGCTTCATAAGGAGTCCCTGATGCCAGACTTTATCGAATGCCTTGGAAATATCCAAGGCAACTGATCTCGTCTCACCTTGTCTGTCAAGGACACGACTCACATGTTCAGTGACATATGAAAGAAGATCTGCAGTTGATCGAGAGTGCCTGAAGCCATACTGTTCTTCTGATAGAAGGTTCTGAGTTTCAAGGAAGTTAACAATGTGTTGGTTAATCACTGCTTCAAAAATCTTGCCAGCAATTGGAAGCAGGCTGATAGGACGGTAACTAGATGGAAGAGATGAGTCAGAACCTTTCTTTGGAACTGGAACCACGGAAGCTACTTTCCAACAAGAGGGAAACTCACCGGTGGATACACATCTACTGAACAGTTTAGATAAAAGTGGAGAAAGCTCAGGTGAGAGATGCTTGAAGACCGAAACCGGGATGCCGTCTGGTCCACTAGACTTAGAGCTATCGAGACCGGCGATGATCTTTTTGACGTTTCGGACTGTGACTGAAGGAGGACTAACTGTCTCATCAGTGCGCATGGGAATTGGAGGTGGAATTCTACCTCCATCGTCTAATGACGAATTCTTCGCAAACTCCTTGCAAAGAACCTCGGCTTTGTCTGCTGAGGTTGTCGCCATAGAAGTACTGACTTCGGCATGACGGAGTGCTGGGATGGAGGATTTGTTCCTATTGGTGACACTGTTGTAAATACTCCAGAAGTCCTTAGAGCCAAGCTTTTGGGTAGCAATGGATTTCCGTACATACAAAGCGTAACGGCTTTTGGCCTGATGTATGGTTTCCTTGCAATGTCTACGTGCGGTTTTGTACAATTCAAGATTGCCAGCGCTACTGTCACGCTTATACTTATGGAAAAAGTGGTCACGCTGGCAACTTGCAGCTGCACATTCTGGTGTAAACCAAGGTTGTGAGTGAGGCTTCATTTGGAAAGTACGGTGAGGGATGTAGGCCAACATCCCTATCTGAAGCCACTCTGTCAGTTCTTGCGCCGACTTGTGGACGTTCTCGCTCAGAATCAAATTCTCAGCTTGAACTTGACTAAGAAAAGTGCGGAAGCCACACCAGTCTGCTTTGGAGAATTGATAAACTGTTCTATGGAAGGGTGCAGACGGTGTGGAGCAAATTGCCGAGGGGAGAAGTAACCTTGTGTGAAAAATAAGTTGGATTTGAGGTGAGAAACAGGTCAAGGAGATATCCAGTATCCCCAGCTCGGTCAGGCACTCTGGTAGGACAAGTGACAATTTGACTAAGGTTGTGAGAGACAGCGAAATCCTGGGCTGCCTGACCGGAGAGATCGGTGGTGCGTGAGTGCACAAGCCAGTCAACATTGTGCACGTTGAAGTCACCAAAAACGGCAACTTCAGCGCTGGGATACTCTTGTAGAAGAGAATCGATCTTGTCAGAAAGAACATTGAAAATATCCGCATTAGTTGATGGAGAGCGGTATAGGAAAAATAGAAGAAGAGTAGTCTTCTGCAGCGGCGCAATGAAGGCAAGATACTCATGCCTTGGATCCTCTGAGCTACAAAGCCTTCTCAAGGGAAGGCTTGTCTTGGCATAGACTCCAAGACCATGACAAGGTGCTTTATCCATCCGGTGAAATATGTATCCATCAGGAGTAACGTCGCTTGATGACACACTGGGATCTAACCTGGTTTCCGACAGGGCCAGAAGATCTGGTGACTTACCTTGCAGGAAGATGTTGATGTCGTCGTAATTAGACCTCAGTCCTCTTACGTTGCTGAAGCTGATCCTGAGAGGGGTTTTGAGCTTGACGGCTTGACTACGTTTCTTGTGTGTCTTTCTCATTTTCATAATTTCGCATAGAATATCAATCAAATAAACGAAAATTATACTGTACAACAAAGTGATACAAGAAACTTTGGAAGGCATCAGAAAAACGTAAATAATAGCAACAAAGCTGCAATAAATAATACGCAAAAAAAGACACTTATAGGCACAGTTCATGTCGCAAAAGCTTGAAGAAACCCAAATGAGAACCCCTTTGCCGTAACAATGGGTACAAGTCAGGTAGGCCACAGAGGAACCGGATACAGCTACACGGGCTAAACCCCTCAGTAAAGCTACCCACGCATGTCCGTGGCAGTGGAACTGTACCGCCTTTTTTCGAGCAGTTGACCGGGCCTGCCTCCCAAAGCATTACCAGTGGGTTCGGGACCCTCGAACTACCTGACGCCCGTATGCCGTGAATACGTTGGATCTGTCACACCTTAACCTGCAACAAATGGGGAAGTGCAAAAGAGAGCAGTGGAAGGAAGTTCGATCACAAATGAGCCAAATAAGTGCCATGCCCAAAAACCTGATTCAACAACATGAAACATCTGATGACTGTTCATATCTCGCAAACCAGGGAGTGGTGTTAATTGGGACGGCCGAAGCCTACCACACATTTAAAATAAACAAACGTGGAGAAAAAGAGCGAAAAATTAATCAAACATAAATAAATTCAATGACCAGTAAAATAAAAATAATATTCCAGAGCCTGCTAGTTAGCCGGAGCACGGTCACAAACCGCCGACAATAAACCTTTCCGACAAGGTAGAACCCAAAGAAGCATGAGCTTCAGACGACAAAGCCTTATTGCGACTCCGTTTTCACCCTTTCACCGCTTTGAGGCCGCAGGTTGAGTGAGAAAGGGAAGAGAATTCTCCAGAGAATTCTCGCTCTCTCAGATTGTTTCTACGTCTTCTCCACACATTTTTCATCAATATAAGCACCTTGCAATTTGGATTTTCGTAATTTGGACGGTAGCCTACATACTCGTACTGAATTGCTCGATAGGACTTTCACGGTTCAAGGCTCTTTAGTAGAAGCCTCAAGACAAACACCGAGGTTAGTTTTAGTTTTTCTCATGACAAACTGGATCTCACCGATGTCGACGTTGCATTCATGACTGGGAAACAACTTTCGATATGTGGACCGACAAAGCATGTCAATGCAACAATGATTATTTTTCGAAGGTTTGGGTGCTTAACTTCTCCAGTAGGCGTCTTCATTCCCAGAACTTAATGCCAATAGATATCGATTCTTCCTCAGAAGAGCTAAACAGAGTTGTAATATTGCTCAAAAATCGTTTAATTTCACCTATGGCACGACTTATTTCGTTTCCATGAAGGAAAAATTCAACAAATATATTTATTTTTCCTCTTTTCTGAGTCTGGTTCCAATGCTCAAAAAACCAACAATACTTGCTTTTCCAAGGGCATTTTTCGCGCGAATACAAAAAGCTGTCGAGTGCTTTCAGCTTTATTTCCTTAAACGCCTCAAGTCAGCTCTTGGTAATTACTATAAAGATATCTACAGTGGAAGGTAAAACTCTTTCTCGTGCAAAGACGAAAGCACTTCGAACGCAGATGGTCGCAGAAATGAACTGCGCAAGAAATGAATAAGATACTTCAGTTCGTCTGCAAGAAGAGGCAATTTTGGAGCTTTGTTTGTTGCTCACTTCGTTTACTTCGAGGATTCGAGCCGCTCAAAGAAGAACGAGCAAACTCAGCTGGTTTTCTAGTACTAATTACCATTGCCCTGAACTGAACTAAGATTTGAGGATTGAACGAATAATTGAAAACTCAACTTCAAGTCGTTTACATTATGCTAAAGCTGATACGAGTGATTGGTCAATGATACGTAGCCGAAGAATATTTTCCTTCGTGGAATCCTGCGAATGTATGCGATATTATATCTGACAGATTTAGACAGAAAATTCATTCCAAATCGTTCTGAAAGTTTCTCTAAATCTGGTGCGGCATAATATAAATATTTTCAGTGTGACCTCAACCTCAATTGCACGGCACAATTTCACCAATACTTCAAAAACACTAGAAGTATATGAATGATCACTGTTAGCAACTAAAATTTAATGGAATTGCAGCATATTATGACCATTATTGACATGGACATCGTTTTTCTAATAACAGTTAACTTTAAAGTCCCCTGCAAAGTATAAACAAATATGCGAAGTCTAGCTGAAAGCCACTGGGTCACTGAATTCGCTGTTCTGCCCTTGCTTTATGCTGCTGTTGTGCTGAATGCTTTCCACCAATCTGGCCTCACAGCACCCACACTAAGAGTATTACCAATATGTTGAATGATAGTATGCGCCTCATCACCGGCTGCATCCATTCTACTCCGATAGACATTCTACTTGTCCTGATTGGTATTGAACCTCCTAATATCATGCGTGAGTGGCTGGCAATACGCTTACATCATATATGTGTGCAAAAGATCATCTGGTACACGATGGCGCACGTCCGACAAGAAGACTCAAATCTAGGAATCCATTATCAAGGAGACAATGGATCTGTTCCTCTTCTCAACGTTCGGACCGCTGACAAATGGGAATGAAGTGGTCTCAGCCTACTCACAGATTGCGCCGCTACATCAACTAGCCGAAACATCATCCTCCCGGCTGCAACCTACCAAGACGAAGAGCTGGAAAAATTCCACTGAAATTTTTTAATTCCAATTCCAATTCCGGAGCAGAAATTTCAATTCCAAATCCAATTCCAGTCGAAACAGTTCAATTCAATTCCAATCCCATAATAATATTAAATTCCGATAATTGCATGTCGCGTATAGTGTCTTATGTTAATGTATCTAACGTTCGTTCGTTTCAACTTAACTCATTTGCCCTTATCCTATCCTCGTTGTTCCTGTGTGCCGTTCCCTGCGTCGCTCCTATGTGCGTTTTCATGTTCATAGTTCATATTTCTTGTGTACATGTATATATGTAACCGGTCAGCCTACGCCATTTTCGTTTCGTAAACGAGATATTCAATATCTCGTGAAAAAAAGAAAAGAGAGTTAACGGTCAGCAAAGAATCAAACGCTGAGAGAGAGATGAGATGCGAATAAATCTATTAATGAACTGACAGAAGAAAGAAATTCAGTGTGCGAATAACGTGATTGTTGATGAAAGAAAAAACGACGATAAAAATGATATCATGAAATCTGTAAAAAAAGAAAAAAAAGATGTAAAAAAAGAAGATTAAAAATTCAGCGATAAGAGCGAAATGTGGTCGGGTCGAAAGCTAGCGAGCAGAGATTAAAGGAAACTCTTTCAATTTTCAAAAGAAAGTGGTTTTATCGTCAGGTCTCAAAAATTTGTATAAATTAGAAACGATGAGAAATTGACACAACAACAACTACCAACAACAACACATACGACATCTTCAGTAGCTGTTAGAAGAACTCCGGGATCTCGCGGTGTAGCATAACTGCAGAAATAACAACAACAACTACCAGCGAACAACAACACAGCAGCGTATACGGCAACACATCAGCGAGCGCGATTGAAGATTGACGGTATAAGTGACAATGATATATATGATATTATTTTGGTATAAGTGAGTCCGCTCGATTAAAGTGAATTCAACATTAAGAAGTGAACTGTAAGTGAAAAGTTTTTCTTTTATCGTTGCGTATCGTATCTATATAGCTATAGACTTTAAAATTAATATTGTTAATTGTTGTGATTGGAAGTTGAATAATAGCTCATGTAATTGAATAATTAATTATTAGAATAATTTGAAGACACTGTCGATATTATGATTTGAACTGACAGGGTTGCTGCCCTTTAATGCAGCGTTAATTTTCCTCTTTCCAAACCAATTGTTTTTCGTGTGTACAACAATTAAGTTAATCTCCAATTTTTGTGCTTATCCTATCAAGAACTAAATTCAACAATCGTTTTATTTTGATTAATTATCTTACCTGATAAATAACTAAATAACAGATTGAACAAAGATGATTGTCTTTTCATTGTCTGCTTAATCGCTGAAATAACATTGTCCGGGGCTGTAGGCCCATCGAAGTCACAAAAAACACCCTCTATTCAACAATAGAATAAAGCTACCTCTGTCGATCTATCTCTCTCGTATCTCTGCGTGCAGTTAACACAACGGCCGAGTAGTGTGATTTCAATTTTTGTGCAAATAGATTTATCACAGGTCTATCGAAAAAGTGGAATTGAGGTTTATCAAGGTCAATTCCAATTCCAGTAGATTTCAATATTGTCGATTCCAATTCCAATTCCGACGAAAAATGGAATTAATTCCAATTCCGACTTTTCCAACTCCGCCAAGACGCCAATTGGTCCTGTTGAAATCGCCTTCGATCTGGACATAGGAGATTCGGAGCATTCAAGAATCGGATTATGCCATCATCGAATGAGTCCTGGTGTGATGATCCACAGACGAGTGACAATGTGCTGCATTGCCATGTAGTGACCTGGCTTGTGTTGATTGCGACATGCGAAACTAGCTTCGTCAAACTGCTCTCTATTTGACACATCTCTTCCTTTGTACGTTTCATGCGAATTTATGCATTTAATGAATGAAAATTATTGTTATGAATTTTTATTTAAATTCGTGTGACGAAAAGATTGTGGGATTATTTCAATCAAAGAAGTAAAATTGCAAGTTCTGCTCCTTGAAGAAGTCATGCGAAGCATGTGAAAATACGTCAACGGTGACTCAAAAATTCATCTTCAAAGAATGAGTCAAATTTCGAAAAAAATGAGTTTTGCAATTTATTATTCGACCCTGTTAGATTTTTTAAATTTTCTCAAGTGACGATTGACAATGCATGCTCCTGCCCCCATGATTTTATTGCATATTTCTCCCAATCTCAAGATCCAATGATTTTGATCCTAAAAAGTCGGAAAAGTAGAAAAATTTCGAGGCATGGTTCTAATGGACACAGAAAACAAGAAGCATGAAATGTTTCTGTTAATTCTTTCATAACAGCTTTGCAAAGCACCGCAAACCATGAGAGATCATGAAAACGAACTGCTTTCAGAAGTACAAGCGGGGCAGTGGCAGCGTAAAGCGAGGTATACATGTAGAAATGAAACACGATATACAGTACTTTGGAAACATTTCTTACTTTTATCAAAATAGTAAAAGACGTTGATTATACATCATCAAATTCTTTAATATTTTATCAACATACTATATTGATTAGATTAAGTAACAACGGATAATACAAAATAACAATATGACTCTAAAGATGGTTGGCCTGGTAGCTCTCCAGGCCAAAACACCATAGATAATTGCAGGATCAAAATTTAACTATGTGTGAACAAGTGCTGTTGCTCTTCTTACAAAGTCAAGAGTTGTGAAGAAAAGTAATGAAGTATTTTGATAATGTAGAATCAGCATTTCTCACGATTTAGACAAAAGTAAGAAATGTTTCTAAACTTTTGAACAGTGCTGTTTGTGTAAGCGGAATTTTCTCATAGCGAGGCATTACTGCATGCTGAATTTGATAATAAAAAAATCACAAATACTGGATCAAATTTGAGTAACATTCTCATTAATTGCTGTTATTTCATAAATGCTGCAGCTGTTTCGGTAATTGATTTTTTATTTCGTTATTAAAACTTCCACACGTTACAATTGCTGCTTTATGCAATATTTCCCTTACAGATGAATTCTTGCAACGTCAAACGCAGTCAGAATCAACAAATTGAGTTATCAGTTGAGCTACAAATCGTTCTATCAAAATCGACATTACATAACAAGCATTATCATACTTATCCCATAAGGAAGTTCTTGAATTCCCATATAAACCAACTTTCATGAACTTCAATTCCAACCATCCGGAGTCAGATCAAGGGAAATTACAATCTATACAGTTAGGCAATGTCAATTTGGCTGACTTTTAATTTTTTGCATGATAGGTGGATTGGATAACATTCGATAACGTAATACCGCCCTGATCGTCGGGAATAAGTCTCAAAATGAAATACTTGTCATAATACAAGCAAGTAGTGTCACATATAATCTATAAGATCAAACGGTGGTGTTAATAGCAAGATGTTGCGAATAATGCAAACAATTTGCAAAACATTGACTGTTCAAATAAGTGGATTTAAGAAATTCCACAACTTTATTACAATCCCTCTGCAGAAACTTGTGCAGGGCAGCCAGACTAAAAAGTCCCGATAGATAGATGAGATGCATACGTGATAGAAGAACAGATCATGAACTTGAACAGACGCATACAAATCTTGTATCTTCCATTAAGTTAGTTTCACCTGATTAGCAATGAAATTCATTCTCAACAAGAATAACTAATTCGATGGCAAAGTCATAATGAGTCAGTGTCTACAACAGTTAATGATGTTGAAGGCTAGGAACAGGAGGTAATTCATGGCAAATTGATAAAACTGGCCAAACAATGTGACTTACCTATTCAAATAGCTAATAATCTCGGTCCTACTATATCCCAAATCACAGAAAACACGAAGATTGTACCATCTGCACAAAACTGCCTAACAAGTACTTGTATTCTTGCTCCGACCGGATGTTAGTCAATAAATTTACCTGCTTATTATGTGGCGATTTCTACATCGGTCAAACTAACCGCCCGTTCACTAATATGTATAAAGAACATGAGCGCGATATCACTAAGAACAAGAAAAAAGCTCTGTGTGAGCACTTCTGGAAATTTCATGCGGACGTACATGCTCCGTCAATAAACGACCTGACCATAGATATTTTAGACAAAAGTGACAATGCCGTTGACTGCCGAATTAGTGAAGCTCGTCAAATTGACAGATTAAGACCCGGTATGAACCGCAAGTACGAACTACCAAACTTCTAATGGTATTAACACATCTCGGTCTCATTGCTTTATTATGTGTTGTACTGATGACTGCAGGGTCTGACCTTTTGATTTGTCTGTGACACGAAGCTCCGTGGTTTTTACCTACTCAATTATATTCTATACATAACTTTACGGAGGCAAATAAAAAGAAGGAGTGACCCACATGTTTTTAGCACAATGCCAGGAAAATCTACAGCAGTGTTTCTCCACATTTTTCACAACACGGCAACCTTGTTCGTAGTCTGTGATTAGTAAAACTACGTTAAGTATGTACTTCCACGAATTCTTCCGCAAGTACCGTCAATATGCATATTGTACATATATCTACTGTATCTACGGGGGATAGCTGGGGCGACCGACCCCAACCCAGCGCGTCCACAGGTGGCGGATAGTGGAAGGCCTCTAGATATAGAGGTTCGCTACGAATAAGGGTTTCGGCCTAGATAAGTAGCCGCGGACCAACTGGCGGTGATTTCCAGAGGGCGAGGTGGAGCAACCAGGTGGTGGCTGGGGCTCTCAAGAAATACCTCAAGTACGCTCAATGAAAGAATCACCTGGCGAGCTAAGGCGCCATAAAACCTTTCACCCCTGCTGCGCCGTGGGAGACAACAACGTTTGGATGTCAGGCTTCTACTGGATTGGCGCCTCGAACGAAAAAGGCTAGTCCGCGCCTTGGGGCAAATCAAAGGCTAAGGGAGAAACCCCTAACAGAAAACCTCCAACAGGTCAGCCAGGGCAGCGCTGTATAGGAGTATTCTGACCCATTCGTTTATGGATTCAGCTACCGCGTCCGGGGCAACCGACGCGCCGAAAAACCGGGCATCGGCGAAAAATATGGGAAGACCCGAAGAAAGAAAACTGATTAGGATGGCGACTTTGAATGTGGGAACGTTGTCGGGAAGGAGTGCTGAAGTAGTGGATTTTATGAAGAGGAGAAGGTGTAAGATTTTGTGTGTACAGGAAACGAAGTGGAAGTCGGATAGAGCAAGGATGCTTGGAGATGGGTTCAAACTGATTCATGCAGGAGGGGATGGAAAGTCTGATGGGGTGGGTGTGATTCTGGAGAAGGACCTTGTTGAGAAAGTGTGGCGTACGGAGAGGTGGAAAGGTAGGATCTTGATGGTTTGGCTAACGATCGGTTCGAAGAAAATGTGTGTGATGTCCGTCTATGCCCACAAGTAGGACGGAACCATAGAGAGAAAAACGAATTCAGAGAAAAGGTTGAGGAAATGATACATTTAGTGGGTGAGGATGAAATATTTTGTTTAGCAGGTGATTTCAATGCGCATATCGGGCAACGGGTGCAAGGGGAAGAGAGGAGTGTTGGTCAATGCGGATGGGGAGAGAGAAATGCGGAGGGCAGAGAGTGGGTGCAGCTGGTCGAAAGAAATGGGTTGGCCATAGTTCAGACGTTCTTCCAGAAAAGAGAATCGCACAAGATCACATACAGAAGTGGGGAGCACAGGACCGAAATCGATTGGATTGTAATGAAATAGAACCAGAAGTAGAGGATCAAGGACTGCAAAGTGCTAGCCGGTGAACACGTGACAACTCAGCACAAGCCACAGGTTTGGACGCTACGGTATACGGAGAGGCAAGAAAAGAAACGAATGGGAAGGAAAATCATCAGGTGGTGGAGATGTAAGGGAGAAAAGTTAGAAGAATACGAAAGTGAGATCAATGATGCCTTCTGTAAACTGAGCGAAACCCCTTTTGGAATCGAAGAGGAGTGGAATCTGTTCAGAAAAGCATTCATCGGAGCAGCAGAGAAGGTGGTCGGCAGGACAAATGGAAAGAATGGGGGCCGTCGAAAACAGCAATGGTGGTGGAATGAAGAAGTCAGAAAGGTGACGAAAGAGAAAAGAACAGCCTGGAAGGAGGTAGAAAGCGTGAGTGATGACAAAGCGAAGAAGGAGGTTTTAACACGAAAGTATAGGGAAATCAAGAATCAAACAAAGAAGGTAGTGGCACAGGCAAAAGAAGAGGCAGAGCGGGGGCTGTATGAAGCAATAGAGAATGATAGAGGAAGAAAACAAATTTACCGACTCGCAAAAGCAAGGGAGCAGGAAGAGAAGGATGTGGTGGCCGTCCAGGATGTAAGAAACAAAGACGGAGTGATTGTTTCGTGTCCGCAGCATATCACGAAGGTGTGGAAAGAATATTTTCAAGAGTTGCTGAACAACGAAGGGCGCAGCGAAGTTCAACTTCCTTGTAGTGTGAGATCGAAGACGGTAGAGAAGAAAATCAAGACAGAAGAAATCGAGACCTCATTGAGAAAGATGAAGACAGGAAAAGCAACTGGCAAGGATGAAATAACGACAGAAATGTTGAGGGCAGCGGGGAAAACAGGTATTGAATGGCTAGCTAGACTTTTTCGGCTGTGCTATGAAAAAGGGGAAATTCCAGAGGACTGGAGGCTGGCTTTGATTGTCCCCATTTGGAAAGGAAAAGGAAGTCGACAGGACCCTGAGAAATACAGAGGAATCACTATTCTAAGTCAACTGATGAAATTGTTGGAGCGCATAATCGACGGAAGGCTGAGATCACAAGTGGAACATGAAATTGGAGAGGATCAGCAAGGTTTCAGAAAAGGTAGAAGTACATTGGATGGTATGTTTGCGGTGAGACAGATGGAGAAGACGATTGAAAGAGAAGAAAACATAGCGATAGGATTCGTAGATTTAGAGAAAGATTATGACAGCGTCCCTAGACCCCTAGTGGTGGCAACCTTGAGATGGTTAAATGCTGGAGAGAAGGAGGTGATACTTATCGAAAAGATGTACGCCAGAGCCAGAACCAGAGCGGCAGTGATAGTTGGAGATAACATCAGCTAAGATTTCCAAATAAAAACAGGGCTCAGACAAGGAAGTGCTTTAAGTCCATTTTTGTTCATTCTGATTATGGAATTGTTGTCAAGGAAAAGCGAAGAACATGATGCAATGAACAAGATAATGTATGCTGACGATCTAGCTGTGATAACGAAAGACGAGGTGGAGCTACAAGATCAACTGGAAAAGTGGGCGCAGAATTTCCAAAGGCATGGGCTGCGCATCAATTTGGATAAGACGGAAGTAATGTGGGTCGGAAAGGAGCCAAAGGACATAAGTGTTGAGGTGCAAGGAATTCAGCTAAAGCAGACAAAGGGTTTCAAGTACTTGGGAGGTGTGGTGGCGGAAGATGGGCGGAGCGAAATGGAAGTGAATAGGAGAATTAGAGCAGGGGTCGGAGCCTATCAGAAAGTGGCAGGAGTGTTGGGAGACAGAAGGATCAGCAAAGATATCAGACGGAAAGTGTTAGAGGTGTGTGTAATTCCAGCAGTCACATATGGTCTGGAAACAATGGCGCTCACCAAAGATCAGCAAGATAGACTGCAAGTGTGCGAGAACAATTGGCTGAGGAGGTTGTGTGGAGTGAAGTTGGTTGACAAAAGAAAACTTGCAGAAATTAGTCGGACTGAAACGAACGATGACTCAGAAGATTGTGGGAAAGAGACTATCTTGGGCCGGACATGTGGCAAGAATGAATGAGCAGAGGCTACCCAGGCGAATGCAGCAAGAAATGAGTGTGCGAAGAAGAGGAAGACCGAGAATTCGTTGGAGTGACTGTGTCAAAAGAGATTTCCAGAAGGCGGAGGAAGATTGGAGAAGTTGGAGAAGCGACGCAGAAGACAGAGTCGTATGGCGGAGAACTGTGCACAAGGTGGTTGAAGTATGGAGCGGCTGACATTTTACTTGACTGTGTTTCCTGATATCGTTTCTTGTGCTACCCTGATGGTTTGTGGACTGTAGCTAATTTGTGTTTCCATGAATTTTATGATGTATATGAACTGTCTCCTTTTTATCTTGTTTGCATGAATCCCCCCTACCCCATTTATATGGGAGAAAGGGGTTGTTAAAATTAAAAAAAATCTACGTACTGTATATCTCATATTTTCGAAAACATATTGAGCTACTTTATATAAGCCTGCATATAAGCTTGAACTATGTATACCACTATTCTATTTATTTACCACAGATTCGCAAGGTGTAATTTGTAGGTACGTTACTGACCGATATATTGCATGTCGAGGCTGGCGGCACCCCCAGAGTATTCTCCGACACACCGGTTGAGAATCAGTGCCTATTGACTGTCATTGCAAGTCCAAAGTGGCATTTGCAGACCAAGTTTTGCCCTACATAAACCCTTGTTTTGACTAAAACATCCTCTGATGTTCGGCAAACTAATCAAATATTTTGCATGATTATTGCATAAATTTGCATACTTCATTAAAGCATTAATGCATAAATGCATTTTTTTGTAGATCCTCATTGGTTAATGCTTCAATGCTTCATAAAGTTGCCAGCTATGATTTTGATTTTTGTAGGTTGCGAAAGGCCCTATATCACAATATACTTGTAGGATGTGGAATAGACATTATCATGATATCGTTCATAACAGCAATAAGGATCCAATATTAAACATTATTCGGATTTCGTCTAAATGCATATAGAAGTGAGCACTACATACAATTTATCTTTTGTGCACGCACTTCAATTGATATGATGCTATGATATCCTACACAAGGAGATAATAGGATGAGGTCACGTTACAAAATAGTTGCTGTGGTGTCTTTCACATAGACATACAGCAATACACTACCTCGCTACAAAAGTCATGAATAAATGGTATTTGACGATGATTTTTTGTAAAGAGAAGAGAGTGATGAAATTGGTCGAAAAGAAAATATTACCAGCTAGCGAAATTTACATATGCATTAAGACACATCATCATCACTCGTGAAATTGCTTACTAACACATTTATGATTGAATAATCAGATTCTCGTGTTTTTGAACTACATGTAATTTACTATGACCGACATTTTCGAAGTAAATTAACCACTAATTTGCATATAGCAACACGTCTGAATTTTAAACTACCGTTCATTGGAAGTCTAAAATGCAAAATGAGTGCTCAGTAGCAGAACCCTAATTTGTTATGATTGCTTGTGTTCATAAATAAAAAAAGTGGACAAATCTTCATTTTCGCTCACTTTGTAAATGAATATGCCCCTGGTGATAATGAATGACATGGCAAACAGGATGTACGAGGCGCTTGGCGCTGACCAACAGTATAATGACAAAGAGAGATTTAGTTCAGAAGAGTTTGAGATTCAATAACATTACGTGTTGAAGGTCAGCAGAACATGCAAGAGGTCAGTTCTCGGTCAACACAAGGCTGACGATTTTCATGACGCGGTCATAAGTTGAAAGAGGACAAAGAAGTCTGGTCACGGGACCATGAGAGGTACACCGGGTCAACAGAGCGTCAAGAGTGTACGATATGCATAGTCAATACTGTAAGATTGCGGATATTACAAGTATATATTCGAAAATAGAGATGCATGAAGCAAAAGGAACAGAAAACATGCATCAGCAGGTCAAACGGTCACGTCAGACTGGAACAAGCAGTATACAGTCTACATGCATATAAATCAGTATTGGAAAAAAACATTTGATCTTCATGACCCAGAATTAAAATACGGAATTTCCTTGACTTCGTCCAGGATCACTACATGGGGATTGAATTTTCTCTTTCTCATAATCTAAACAAGCATTTGAAAAGCTTTTGAACACTTTTTGAAAAGTTTTGAAACGATTTTTGAAAGGAAATCAAGATCGTGAAAACTGAGGAAAGAATTATCCAATAAAATGACAATATATCCCTGAGCAAAGTCCATGAAAAAAGCTGAATAATTGAGGGTTAATCGACAGGAAGCTTGTCTCAGATGAGTAGTTCGGTATAATTGTCAACCTTGTCTCAAAGATTTGATGACTTCATTGTATGCTAGTCAATCTTGCTTATACTTAGGCGCACCTCTGATGCCTCACTTAACTTTAATCATCAACTTAAAGAGACTTGATGACGTCACTTCTGCCAAATACCTGAAACGCCACTGTTAGCATGCTTGAATGATCATGCTCTTAACACAAAATAAGCAAACATGAGACATCTGAAGTCCTTTAATTGATTAAACTTAAATCTTCAAACGTCGACGACTTTCTGAACAGCTTTGAATTGATAAAATAAAGCAACTAAGGTGAAGCCTTCAGTTCGAATGAGCAGACAATAATTTGACAAGTTAGATATCTTATAGTTAATCATTTGATACAATGCGAATGTAAAACTGATTCACTACTCTCCCGACATGTTTAATGCCAGGTAAAATGAACAAAGAATAAAAAATATCGCCAGACGTTTCGGGTCCAGACCCTTTATCAATGGCAGAACACTTCATCATGAACGATTTCTGCACTTCTCCACTTGTAGCAGAACAGCTCCTGTTGTTTCGTGACGCCTGTTCATGCTTGGCTTGTGCAAGTTGATTAGTCGCGATTCCACCGAACTTGTTTCAACCGAATCATTCAAACATCTCAAATATTCAACGCTAAAATATTCTATGCTACTGACGTCACAAATTTTTGTGTGATCTGCAAAGCACTTACACTGTTTTTGTTTTTAATACTATTGTGGTGTTCATTATATCTTACATAAAAAGGACGAAAGTTTTTCCTATGTACTTCGCATTGCATTTATTACACGTGAATTGATAAACCACGCAGGTCTTTTCACAGTTAAATTTCTCTGGTAGCTGGTTACAGATTTTGCAATTATCATGTTTTTTTATTATTGATTTGGTTTTTAAGACATTGCGCAACTTTTTGTTACCGCAACTTATAAACCGCACATTCAATTCATGTTTACGAATTAAGCAATTGATTTTCTTTACTAAACTATCACTTATGTAGGGTAACTTTAAAACACACTTGTCGGTATTGTCCTTGTTATTTTTCCTAGTTGGTCTCTGCCATGACAAAATCATTTGATAACTTATAGCGATAGGTCAATTGCTGCCAAAACTTTGACCAATGCCAACTTCATAATCAGTTTCTGACATTCTCTAGAGAATTTGGAATAATAATTGACAAATTTGTCTTACCTCGGGACTGAATCGTATCCACCGTACTTTGGCATGATCTGTGGAGAAGCGCCAAGTCATCATTCTTGACATGTCCGTCCAATTCCAAAATGTTACGTCATGAGCACAAGCAACAGCTAGCACCGGCTCATGAGGATGAAAAGTCAATGAGGCCGCCGTTGAATCTCTTGCCCGAGGCCATGGGAGACTAGTTCGTGTATGCAGATCCCACACACGAACTTCTCCACCGAGGCAGCCACTGGCAAGAATGTGATCATACACTGGATGAAATTGTAAGCACCAGGGTGTACGTGGATGGCCCACACAAGTCTGTACTTCTTTGCCGGAAGACAAATCATAGATACGAATGGTATGATCACCGTGAGCGGCAGCCAGCCTTCTCCGATTTGGAGAAACAGCCATTATGAAAACCATCCGTGTGCCAGGAGGTACCTGAAATGCACAAATCAGATACATATGAAAATGTTGAGCTATGATTTTCACGGCCATTTCACGTAAGAAATTCTCTAAAAGTCGACCGAGTTAGCGTCTAGCAAGATAAATCATAGGAGTCCATTTTTCACGATTAAATCAATCATGGAAGCGGCTAACTTTTTTTATGAATTGGTCGGTTAAACGGATAACCGGTGTTAACAGACCTTATCTGCGTGTACTCGTACACTATAACAATAGAAGTCAATTGCAGACTTTGAAATCACTTATGACCCTTAAGAAACATTGTAAAATTGCATATCTAGGCCGATGTGTATGACAAATGGTGTAGTCCCCAATTAGACATAGAACTAAACATTTGAGTTACTTGGCTAAATCTTGTCTTTTACCATGGCACAGTGGAATGCGGTTGATAAAAGCTACCCATCTTTAAGTGTACACGGCAGCCGACAATGACAACTTCAAAGATATGCACAAGTATTAGATTAATCCACTCAGATGATAAATCCATAAGTGAAGTGGATTCATAAAATTGATTCTACTATTATAAAATCGGTTCGAAAACCGAAACTCATGTGATAGCAAAATATCAAAATTTGTTTTTAGCAGCATAATAACCAAAATGATTAAAATTGATGTAAAAGCAAAAACCTGCAATTTATTGTTAGTATAATATCCAATATTTCAGCTTTACAGTCTGCGTCAGGGATACAAAAGGAAGAGAAAAGCTAGGAAGACATGGAAATATAAAAGACCGAAGCTCGAACTCACTTTCTTGAGTTCAATACTAGACATAGATTTTCTATAAAAATGGCTTCTCTTAGTTTCAAGTTGGCAGTGTCTGAATCTGTGGCAAGGATCTTTGTTCTACATTTTCGTAGATGGCGGTGATTCTGGACGTGTGATGTATTCTTTTATTCTCTGGTATAGAGGTCTGATGCAGCTGTCTATGCCTTTTTCGTATACATAACCAGCTCTATCAGATCTCTACACCTCGTGCGAATAGTTGCGGTAGCTGAGATATGTTTGATATCAACCAATTTCACCGCATTTTACAAATCTAACAATGTTGACAGTGAGTATTGATGACTTATCTGGTATCAAGAATAAACCACTTGCGATTAGCTCAAACGAAGACATTGCATGGAATAGAGATATATTGCATGATACAATAATAAAAAATCATAGAAACAAACGTACATTAGAAAATTCGGGCTTTAAGACTTTTCTGTGACAAAGAACAGATTGTGCAAGCCGACTGCTTTCGTTCATCTTCAAGCGTCCCATTTCTCTTCTCATGAGATACCATACAAGATTAGTTCTGGATTTTGTGTAGTAGGAAGCCTGAAATGAAAATAACAAAAATAGACACTCCATATTTTGAGATGAAATGAAATGATGAGTACAAAACAGCAGACATCAAACACATATTAAAGTTTTTTAACTCCAAGTAGCTGCATTAACAACAATGACATTTTTGAATGAGCAACTAGTTGGCTGAAATTATATTTTTTCTTAGCATCTTGTCTAACCTTTTCCTGTTCCAAGAAGCATGTGATTCACTGAGGTAATACTGATGTCAACATGCATGCACCTACTCTGTAGACGTACTGAGTAATCGCAATCGCTTTATTATACTTTTAAGGTGAAGAAGAATGCTTTCTTCATCGTCTATAGGAGAAGCACAACGACAGCTGAGAATACAATTCATGATGAAGAGAAAAACAGGCAAATTAAAACATGACCATCACGGATATTGTGTGTGTGCGCTAACAGGTCAAAAATACTGCTCCAAAATTTCAAATATATCAATGCTTCATATGAAGGAAAAATATCCCAGTTGAAGTGATTTTTCCTGATCTTCTGTAGGTGATAGGTTGTGGCACGTTTTATTATAAGGCTAACATGGGTGCCTAACTTTCAATATGGGCCTATGTATGCAGGCCAGTTATGAGCGACGAACGTGTATACTTGAAAAAAAAACTAAGTACCAGCACATTTGCAATTACATGGCATCGCGTTTCATTCTAGCATTTTACGCAATTTAAACCGAGTTTAGGGAGCCACGTAACAGCGTCTAGCTAGTAAGTCCAGATAGTGAGGGATTTGCAGAAAAAATCTACTAATCGGAATCCGGGTGAATTTTCGCTGGTGATTATGATCTACCGTATTCAATTACTCTATCATGTGAGAATTAATTTGTCAGCTAAATTAAGTTGGGCTGTAAATAGTTACCGGTACGTCAGTGGTAGCTTATATTTTTGCTTTTAAAAGCATGCACCATTTGTGAGAATATAAAAAATGTGTTTGGAACAGGAGATTGTTAAGAATGGTCGATCAAAGGATGCAAAAGATGCAGTCATCTGCGGGCTTCATACGAGCGTAATTCATTCTCGCAAAAATACAATCGTCGTTAATTAAGCTTATTTGTACTGATGAGATGGAATCACAAACAACTACAGTTTTCGATCGAAGCGATTCGGAAAGCCAGTTTTGGTGATAAGTGAGTCAACAATGACAATTGTTGAGCTGTTTGGTGCTTGGATTATAAGAAAATACTACCGATGCACATCAAACTAACTGCATTGAGCTAACATCTGTGCATGGATTCGCCTATTCACGGAAATATAGAATACTAATTTGCTATTTCCGAGAAATACCGGGATCCATGGAAATCTTTCAAATTTCATGTCATCAGGCAATACTTTCCAAAATGCTACGGCATTATTCTTGCTTATTAAATGTCATTGAAATATTTCACGACAATCAGTATAATGATAAAACATTTTTGAGAAGTAATTTTTGCATGTAATAAGAGCGAAAAATTTCCCAACGTTTCGCTCTTAATTGAACACTCCCCTGGTTACAGATAAAAATTAGTGACTGAATCACATACATGGACATTGAACACACATTACATACATGAATAAAAATTTCTTGATATAATTAGTTTGCAATTTCTTTTCCAAAGTCGATGTAGCACAGCTTTAGTCTTGTTTTTAAATATGAATTACTTATGCAAATGCAAGATTTACTTATTTCCCTCTAGCCTAGTTTCCACTCTATGATTTTCATATTTGGAAAACAATTCATGTGCATGCAATTTAATCGTTAACTTGATTTCTAAATGCACCATTGAGAATACTCAGATAGATAATGAGCGAAGCATTAAGAAAATTTTCATTCTTATTTCTTGCAAAAATCAATATTCTGTATTATATGGAATAATAGTATCAGACATCATTTGTTAGACTTGGCATATTTTGTTGTGACGGATGGACATGCATCAACACCTCTGGCACAAGTGAAATTATTATGTAAAACGACTGCTTTCCATCGGATTTGATAATGATAATGATTTCAGATAATGATAAATCCGTCCCTCTCCAACTGATTATAATAAACGGTCGATTTTATTACCATGATTGCAGTAAGGGGCATTTATTGTCATCAAAAGCGAATAAAATTATAAAACAGCTGACGTCATATTTGCTAATAAGAAATTAGCGACGATCTAAGGTGTTTGAATTAAGTAGAGACAAATCGATATAGGGTCCAACAAGACAAACATGAGATAAAAGTCAACACATTGTGAACGTTGGCTGACCTCATCGCTAGGTAAGTACATGTATATTCATAAAAAGTCATGTTTAAGGAAACTTGTGTTGCAAAAGCAAGAATTATCCTCATCAAATGAAGATTTTTAAGAATAATTTATCTGTCTTGTGGTCCTTTCAGCTATGAGACTTTATTGAACATTCCGGTTAGAGGGACGAAACCTTACATTTGTGCATTGATATCAAAAAATAATGTACTAGCGAGAATATTTCCATACAATGACTAAATTACCACTTTGACTTTTATTTCTAACGTCTGCTTCTGAACATTTTCTGTTATAATAGCAGCCTTTCCCAATAATCAGTGAAGCATCCGAAAATTCAAGGTATCGCGTAGCAATGAAGGTAACTCTGCCCTGCTTTTGAAATTTTCACCACAAGTAAGTGAGCACTAACATGTATGATTTAATGCAGCAAAGAGTTTCAAGGCAGCTTAAAACGAACAAAACATTTTTACAAAATACAGATTCCTTAAAATTATCATATTGTCGAAAATTATGAAATTTAGTTGCTCACCAAAAGTGCAAACTGATCTCCTCACTTCGTGTGAAATGAATTAATCAGTAAGTCGCTCTGTCACAACATGCTATAGTGAAAAGACTGCATTTTGAGCACATTCACATAAAAGCAGCAGTACGTCTTTAAGTTTCAATTTTTTTGGGAAATGATATTTCCTGCTGAATCAAAAGTACGTGGTGTCTTCTTGAAGGACTTTGTTGGCTAAAATATGTAATAAAACTATGTACTATATAAAAATATGTATATTTCCTGCTTTACTCTACCAAAGCTTCAGCTCATCAATGACGTAAGGCAACGAACTTCAATCTTATGGTGCTAAGTGTTTTGATGCCGTTAATATGAGATAGTTATTATTGTCAGTAAATAAATTTTGAAATACAACTGCATGGAAGTATTTTTGCCTACCTTTGTCTTCATTCTTCCTTCGGTCATAATACACTGCAAAAAAAGCACAAGTTGATTCAGAATTTGTGTATGAGAAAGAATTAGTTTTTCAATTGCTAAAAACATCTTAGTCAGGAAAAAAAGCTTCCAAAAATCCTATAAAATTTTTTCTCTGAATTTAACTTATCTCTCTTGTTTTGATGAAATATAGATAACTTGATGCAACACGGAAATGCTTCAGATTGGTGATACTTGTGTCGGCAAGATGTTCAGATTACAATGCATTGATAAATGGATGTTACCATTCTAGCTATCGTTGGAAATGGATACTTCAAATACTTTTTAGACAGAAATCCGAATTTCGAATCTCTTCACATTTGCAAACATTTAAAGACATTAAAGCTTTGATGAATTAACATCTATTGAGCTGCAAACTTTCATAGACTGCACTGAAAGTCAATCAAAAGATTTCTTCATCTCCCCATTATCTGTCACCAACACTAACAGTAATCAAGAATTGCAATATTCAAAGACTTCTGAGGAGTTACATAAAACAACAGTATATCATGAATTTTATGGGCAGAAATATCAAACAACCTCAACTGCGTTAGCAGCCTCGTCTATATCTGATATTTCATCCCTAAAAATCCATGATATAATGCTACATTAGGTAACCTTTGTAATGTAAATGATACAGCTGAAAATGCCAGACCGGCGAAATAACCGGTCAAATAACTTCTGATTATTTTTCTTGTTCAGTTATAACTGCGCTGTTCTTCAGGATTATTCTGTCTACGAGCCGTAGCTGGCGTTATTGTCCACTGAATTTCATTTAAAATGCATTGAGCTGCATTAGCTGCATTATTGTTTTGACAAACCACTCTATGTCAAGGCTCCATGTAACTTATGAAATACAGTACATACCACATTATTAGTCACCCCCCAAATTTTCAATTTTTTCGCTATACAAATCAGGTTTTCTACAACTATTCTTATAAAATGCTATCAGATTGTTTCATTGGTGTCGGAAAACGTTTCTAGGCGTCAGATATTGATGTTTTTTCATGTAAATGCCTCACCCCCTGATACTTTTCAGTTTCTATTGTCTACCATAGAGCACTTTTACAGAACACAGTTTGAAATATGACCAAACACCCCACATTATTACTTTATTAATGTAGAATTTATAAAAAATACTCGTGTTTCAAGGTAGGGTTTGATGCGCTGTATTTTTCAAATTAAGAGAGAAATCGATGCAGATCAATAGCTCTGCTAAAACGTCTTTGCATTGAAGCAATCAATCGTTTGCAGGTATCGATAACCGTATATGAGAGCGGAAATTAAGCTTTGCTTATTTGGACGTGACTTCATAACAGCCCACAAGGTCTCAATTGGATTCATATCCGGGCTATTGCCCGGCCATGCGGGCCATTACAGGAGACGCCTTCTCGAAGAAGTTGATCGACTTTGCAGTGTGGCATGGCGCATCATCGCTAAACCCTTGAGGAAGCATTCTGGTTCTCAATTTGCGTTCATCTACTACGTTTAGGCTGCCTGGTCCGCGTATAGACATCATGGCCCATACATGACCTTAGGAAACTTGACGCACTGAGTTACAGGTTCGGTTCCCATTCGATGCCATACAGTTGGGCGATTTTGCATTGACACTGAAATGATGATTCGTCTGAGAAACAGACTTTGGACCAATCGTCTTGTGTCCACGATTGGTGTCGTTTCGCCCACTCAAAACGCATTCGACGCATTCTGTCGGTAAGTCGAGGTTTCCTCCCCCGGACCTCCCCGGACTTCTTAAGCGGAAACCGTTTTCCCTTAAACGTCGACTTACAGTCATGATTGAGATGTTAACACCACCTCTTCGTAAAATGTCGGTATGTTGTTCAAGTGTCCGTTGTGGCTCTGAAACTGCCTGTCGTACAATCGCGCGATCAGTTGTCATGGACGTCCTTCGTTTCGGTCCACATTTTCCAATGCGATTATTTAACGTTACTCCATGCTTCTTGATGCGTTCGACTGTCCTCTTGGAAACACCATGACGATTGGCGATATCTTCCATTGTAAGACTACCATTGCTATTGACCAGAGCTTTCAAGATGTCGTTCTTCTGTCGCGGTGTTACATCTTTCGTACGACCCATCTTGGACGTGATATGACTCAAGTCAGAGCAAGCGTTTTAAATTGAGAGCCAGCGACGAAAGTAATTGGCTTTCTGCTTTAACCAATTGCACAGAGACGCATGGTGAGTCATATCCCCATAGTGCTTAGAAATCTACGTTGTAGAAATCATTGACAGAGCCGCCAATACGATGAAAGAATGTAATGTGACTTATGAATGAACCATTTAATGAATGTGACTAATAATGTGCTAATAGATAAATTTTGTAGCAATTATGGACTGATTATTATGTGAAACCATATCATTGGGGTGTTTGGTCATATTTCAACTAAAAACTGTGTTCTGTATAGGTTACAAATACAAAAGTGCTCTATGGTAGACAATAGAAACTGAAAAGTATCAGGGGGTGACTATTAATGTGATACGTGTATTTTAGAGTTTTCTGGCATTCACATGAAAAAACATCAATATCTGACGCCTAGAAACGTTTTCCGACACCAATGAAACAATCTGATAGCATTTTATAAGAATAGTTGTAGAAAACCTGATTTGTATAGCGAAAAAATTGAAAATTTGGGGGGTGACTAATAATGTGGTATATACTGTAGTCAGAATTTCAGAGTAAATCTTTCTGAATATCTACATCAAGAACATGCATATAAATTGTAATTTCCAGGAATCATTGTTTATAGGCATCGTCATAGATTTCATCTTCATTGGATTAGAATACCAATAATATCCACTTACGTATATCGGACATAAATGTAGAATTCCGCGAACCCTAACGCGTCCTCGTAGTCTAAGCATTCATGTCCTCCAAAAGTAGATACTGCTCTTATAATTATCATTCTCCAATCTCTATTAAAGAACGTAGCTTTTTCAAGATCAAATTTAAGCGTAATTCAGTGTTTAGAACAATTTAGAACAACGAATAATGCGATGCGACATTGACTTTTCAACCTACAACTACAACCTCGGCTGTTTTCAGTATGATATCAGTGATGTCTACAATTTTGAAATTAGACATTAATGAGATTTAATTCCAACATAAGTAAAGTACGGCATGCATCGCTGACATAACTGAACATCAAAAACAACGGAAGAAATTCAATTTTATCTTGTTTGAATAAACCCATTTCTTCTACAGTATGGTGCATATCATTGGGGCACTTGCTTGAATGTCGGACAAAAGGCTACTTTACACAGGCAGTTTATGTGCTGTGCAGCTGATGACGAAATTGCAATCTTTATATCTCATGTTCTTCTGAGATAAAACATTACGTCACTGCTGTAGTGCCCGACCAGTTGCAGAACAGTGATAGATTTTTTCGATTACGTAATAATTCGCTTTCACTTGCGCAATTTAGTCTACCTTATGGTGACAAAAGTCTTTTGTAACATATTGAACATCAGAACTTGACATTTATCATGATTTCCCTTTTTACGAAACCAATTGTTCATTTTTACAATGCCATTTGCCATGAAAATGAACCTTTATGTCAGGTCAATTACTATTAATACACGGATATGTAAACCTGTTCACTGTAAATCTGTATTCTATCCGATCAGATACTTGTAAATCATCATGTCATCATCTCATTGTAAGCATAATTTTCAAATTCCTCACATTTAATATTTTCAGTTCTGCACCTGAATATGACAGCAGGTTGGTCTTCCAGTGTTCCGCAAAATGACAGGGTAAATTATATTGTCCAAAATGCTGCATGATAGCATCGGAATGACATTCCAACTTTGGCTCATCAATAACATCGAAGAGCTTTACATGCACCCACCAGCATAGGAGTGTCCTCTTGTGCCAAGTCAGCAGCTGCCGTAATCGGAACCAGTTATTCAGAAATCTTCATTACCTTCGAGACTAGAGTTAAGAGGAGGTGAAGGTGGCGCAAATACAAGATAACTTTTCTTATGTCCTATTACGAAAAGACTATTTAAGCTTCTGCATAATCACAACATAAACTCGTTTGAGGCTTCTAAGTTCTGCTGATATGCAGAACCCAAATGATATATGATTATATGACCTATTTATGCTATATATGTTCTGCTTAAATGAAATTTGATTATTGATGCCATTATAATAAAACATAGCACCTTCTTGTCAGCTGCAACTTTTTTAAATTTCCTTAAAATTTCGGTGGAAGAGATTGCTTCTTCGGTGGAAAAGACGGCATATTCCGCGGAGAAAATCCCACCCCTGGGAAGAAATTGCCAACCCTGCCTAATACAGTGCGTTCATAAAGTCACTGTGCACCTCTTCTAACTTTGTTTTGCCAAAGAAAACAGTCGTAATCTTACAATTGTAGATATCTATCACATGCACAGAGTCACTGCCTCGTTTGGGAAGCGCAATTGAGTAGCTTGCGACATTCAACATGATCTAGAATTTGAATTTAACTTCACATTTGTCAGCTACTAACTCGGTGAAGATCAGTACGTTGCATTTCGAAGCTAAGCATGGTATGCTGTCAATGCGAGAGAAAAACTTCTTGGTCGAAAATGTTATTCGCGCTAATGGGGAATATAATAATGAGGTGAAGAAGGGGTTTTTAGAAAGACTTCCTACATCATATTTGCCTCATCGAAATGTTGATTGGAGTCCAATCAGTGAGTTCAGAAAAGCTGACTCGGTGCACGATCCATCACGCTCAGATCAACCATTAGGCCCTAATCTTAGGTGATAAAAAAAGTTATTCCTGAAAATGTTATTTCTGAAGCTATGACTCAATGCCCAAACAAGTCGATGCGTCGCTTATCCCAAGAAGTGGGTCTATCTCTCGGGGCGGCTCATCCTGCTGTAAGAAAGAACATAGGCCTATATCCGCACCGCATCCCTGGCCAACATGAATTGAATGATGCCGATCATGACAAGCGTTTGTAATTCAAGTACTGTGTTTGGTTCAAGGAAAATCTAAATGTAAATAATGTTCTCGATAAGACTTTCTTTTCTGATGAAGCTTGGTTTCATCTATCAAGGCATTTCAGTAGTCAGAGTTCCCGCATATGGTCTAGTGAAAACCGACACGAATTTGTTGAGAAGCCATTACATTCTCTTATGTCAAGACTACAAATGCTTGGGCCGATATTCAACTACTATTGCAAAAATTATTTGACAAAATTATTGCTTCACTCGTTGACGAATTAAGTGACGATGAAAGTTTGACTACTTATTTCTAGCAAGATGGAGCAACTGCGCATACCGCCAATTCCTCAATTCGATATTTTAGTGGAATATTTCAAACAAGAGTTATCTCTGAAGGAGTTTGGCATCCTAGATCCCGGATTTGAATGTCTTGGACTTTTACTGGTGGTTAGCGGTGAAGCAGGAGGTTTACGGAAGCAGGTCACGAAATCTACAGGAGTCTAGAGAAAACAGCCGACAGCAAATTGACGCTATCAGGCACGAGGAAATTCACCGAATGTTTGAGAATATGAGACGTTGAACTGACATTTGTATTCGTGAACAGGGTGGACATTTTCAAATGTTTTTGTAGTATGTAAATAGACATTTTGTGATCACACAGAAGTCGAAGTTTCTACAAGATAAACTCCACTTTTTATAGTGCCGTGGCAAATTCTAAGCGACAAAGTATTGCGCATGCATTGATTTATTAGGTGCACAGTGACTTTATGAACGCACTGTACAATACGATGCATCGCAGATGAAAGAGACATTTCATCTACATTTTTGCATCTATAATATTGCTCAGTACCTGCTGTATACTAGAGTAGGTTACTCTATGTTGTCAGTATTAATTTATATTCATTCGTTCGTGACTTTTAATTACCTAATTATTTACAGGATTCTCCACTAGGGTAATTGTTTAACTTTGGCATCTTCCGTTTCCTGGATCCTTCGAATTTTTTTTGATCGTGTCGTGTCTTGATTCAATTGCATTGTCCCAAAATCAAGTCAATAAACTTCGCATTTTTCCACGACATAAATAAACGCTTTATTCAATACGATGCATAGTATTTGAAAGCGATACTTCATCTGCATTATGCTTTATAACAGACCCAAATAAATTGTTGTAAATTCAAACGAGAAAAATCTGCACTTTTTTGCGACAAGAATAAGCGCTTATTTCAATGCGGTATATCGCATGTGAAAGCGACATTTCATTGATGGATACCATAAAAGCATCTCGAACTGCTTGCTTTCATCAGCAACAATAATCGATTGGTTTTTTCTTAAGTATTGCCATTTAAGTCTGCCGAAAGTCCGATTCTTTCAATAACTCAAGAAATATTGATAACAAACAAAACCTGATGAAAATCTGGATATATTGTCTTTCCAATTTAATGAAAGTAAAAAAGTCACAATCGCTGATGAGAAAATTGATTATTCGATCTCTTGATAACTAACGCAGAGGTCGTTTGAAACGTCGAGTGACAAAGTTTCTCGTCAGCGATTGCGTTTTTCAACATTCAAACAAAACGTGACAACTTTCAGCATGATGTTCACTTTCCGAAATGAATAATGCAAATCCGGCGCATCTTTGTGCTTTTTAGTAACGCAGTGGTTAAAGCGCAGTTTAATTTAAGTGGAATTTTGCATCATGCTTTGTTGAATCGAACTCAACAAAACATATTTGTACGGCAAGTTTCATTGAAAATGACAGCACATTAGTGACAATGTCGTCCATATCTTCGCCAACTTCTGCATGAATCGTGGATTTCCAGGGCTTTGCATCACGTCTATAGAATAATCTCGTAGCATGATGCAGATCAAATGAACAGCAGCACTGACTAGGTCTCTAAATTCGAAATATAAAGCAATTTTTGAAGAATTTGAGTCTATATATTGACATTAATAATGGATTGATAGATAGTAGACAAATTGGCGAGATAAACTGCAAATTCTCAAAATTTTGGAATATTCCCACTTTCAGTAAATTCCGTTGCGATCTCACAAATCTGATAAATTCTAGAGCCTGGTCTGCATCGACTTGGCCAGGCTGCATTGAGTGATAGCCATTTCTTATGGGATTTTAGTACGTGAAACTGAGGAAAAAAGGAAATTTTTAAGATTCTTGTGGCATAGCCATCGCTATCTGAAAGCCAATTTTGCATCTGCCAGTTCTGAAAAAACTGTTCACGTTAAAACTGCATGAACCGGTTAAACCAACCTCCAGAAACGTTTCTGCAGCGCTTGGATTATATCATTTTTTTAAAGTACTGACTAGGGCCTATAGCCTGCTTAAAATAACTAATCGAATTGATGTGAGGATTATTCGTTTGACTCTTCAAAGTTCAACTACGGCCGGATTTTAAATTTGTCCATAACACTCCTCATTATTAAGTCTTTCAATTTCATCGGAAAGAGAGAGGCTGGGTTGTAGCATTATTGCCATCGGAATTATAACCGGTCAGTCGCTGTAATCGCTATGTGTATACGTGTAGGCCTACATCGAAATACACGACAATAAAGGCACTATAGAACGACCCGAGACACAGTAAACTACAAAAAATCACAAATCAATTTTTCAGATGTCAGAGCCTACTATTCGAGTACAGCTTCTAAACTATTGTCGATAAATGCTAATATCCCAGCTCCTATTTATCATGAGGTTTCAAAACTTATGCCGGAGCACTCGACTGGTTGACAGACAGAAAAAATCTGAAATTGATTTTTTCGGTAAGTTGGAAATACTGCATTTCGTCGTATAATGGACACCTTCGATTAGTAGCCGCATCCCAAACACTAATTTAGAATGGTAGCCGCAGCTGCTAATGTATTTGAATAAATGCGGTAAATAACGCCGCAACATCCAAAAATAGATGAATATTCAAAATATTCAAAATATGACTGTCACAGGGATCGCAATTCAACCAAGAAAAAAAACTGGAAAGACTAACAAGGGTGCCGGCATCACAAAGTAGGCCTATATACATGCATATAGCACACCGGGTACCGGGCTATTACATAGGGTATCATAAAGTGTAGGCATTGAGCGAATAGCCTAAGCATATGAGTAAAAGATTTTTCATTTGGGCATCATTATTCGCGGTTATGAAATAAATTAAATAACCCATCCATGCTGTCAAATATTTATGTACATCATAGCCACACAAGATGTGATTACTGAAGTGGTTAGTGACAACCTGTTACAACTTTCATTATTTTGTAGTTTAGAGCAAAGTAATATAACTTATTGCTGTTTAAAAAAACATTGTTCTTATGTCTGCTTGCTTCGCTTTCTTTGTTGGTGGTAGGGTCGCAAAAGCATCAAGGTCTAGTTCCAGAGTGTCATCCTCAGGTTTTTCATGGGCGACAACCACTTAAGGAATGGGTGTCAAATTTCGCATGAGTCGTTTTCTGTTCTTCTGCTTTTCGATCATTTTCTCTAGTTTTTGTCTTCGTTTGTTCATTAATTTCTTTCGCTGCTCTCTTTCTCGCTTTTCTTTCATTCCTGTTTCTGTCAACCGTGTTGCAGCTTTCTTCAACAATCGCGTTGCCGCCTGGCTCTCCCGCCGAACTTTCCAAGCTCTCCTCATACTTTGAACAAGTTCTATAGAAACGGAATCGAAACGTGGATTTGACGATCTAAGTTGGCTCACACAGTCCCCAAACAGTTTCTGTCGGTATTGAGCGCATAGAGTGACGCTCAACGTTTCAAAACTAAGACGAGGACGGAATTCAGTTGATGTCATTTTCATTAAAATGAAAGATCCTTCCACTTTAGGACCATGGGAACAGATGATTGCTGGTTTCACCGATCCATACAGGGAGGAATTGCGTGGAGAGTTATCAGATACATATACTTGTTTAAGATACAGAATAGAAGCTTTTTTTCAATCTAGTGTATGTCTGCATGCATTTCGACAGAAGTTTCAACTTAGTCAAGCTGTGGGTCTTCAAGTGGTTTTCTGGATCTAATGCTTCGAAACACTTCAGAGCGTCTTTTTAAACTTTTAATAAAATTTTCAAATTCCTCTTCCATTGGAAAGAGGAAGCTTCTTTAGCATATGAGTAACGGTGTCTGTCTCTCCTTTTTGCGTCTTTTTTTATATATCAAGACTTTTTTTATATATCCGTCTTCTCGACAGATTCTGACTTCGACACCGTCGACAAGATTTCTTCAAGTGGTAGCCATTAAGACTAAACATGCATTGTGTTTAAAGGGTGAATGTGAATTTGCAGTCGTATTCATGACATTTCAGATACTTGTTTAGGATACAGAATAGAAGCTCTTATTCAATCTAGGGTCTACTACACATCACTTTGCCTTCAACAGGAATTCTAAGAAATACATCCCCTACCCCCCCCCCCACCCTATGATTTTATTACATTTATGGACGAATCACAAGACCGATCAAAATCTTCGGGAAAAAACGGAAAATTGCGATACCTGGACTGCCAATTTGGTTCATGACATAAACGGATGAGCAAGTCAACAACGCAATGGTTAGGGGGCAAAATAATCGGATGATCATGTTCAAGAGAAAGAGAGTTTTCAAGTCCCCCTACACACATCAGATGATCGATCAGACCGATTTCAGGGAGCACGGAAATCAGTTTGATACCCATGTTGATATCACCGATGGACTTCAAGCAATCATCAATGTAGAAATGATGCACAATAGTATAAATCGTGTTTTCTCTATACTGGCCAAAGAAATATTTCGCAGCCTTCTGCAATGCGAATGAACATGCGTAGGTGAAGAAGTTGCTCCAAACACTGCTTTGTCGATCATGCAAAAAACATGCGGTTCCATAAAATCGGCATTACTCCACCTCAAAAATGTCAGAAAGTTCCTATCTCTGTTTAATACGAGAACCTAGTGAAACATCGATTTGACATCGGCCATGAAGACATAACGATCCCATTTGAATCTCAGTGAAACATCAACGAGAGAGTTAAGGGGATCAGCACCTTGCAGTAAGTTATCGTTTAGTGACGTGATCTACTTCAACATATGTGCACATTGTAGGCCAGTCAAGAACAACACGAACATATTCGGGTCTATTTGGATTCGAGACCGCGTGATGAGGCAAGAACCACGTTTTCATTGCGATCAATTTGGTCGATCGATCCAAACCCTATCTGCATGTCCTTTTGATACATAAAATTCAACAGTCTTACAGCATCATAGGTTACTCATCCATCACTTTTATAAGCATTTTAAACGAAACTTGGTCCTCAGAGGATCACCGTGTTTACTAATTCTCTCTACGGCATTGAATCTCTCTCCGACATCGCAAGCGGACTTCTCAAATATCTTTTGAGTTTTCATGGATAATTCTTGTTGATTGTCAAAAAACAGAGTCGTGAAAGTCTGCTTTGTACATACATTCGAACTATTATGACAATCTAAGTTTTGAAAATGTTTATTTGAACTGGAGGAAGCCCACATTTATTCATGGTTCTGAGCATTGATCAACCCAGTGCTGACTTTACAACGCATGACTCCCGAATGGCTCATTAGCAATAACTCCAAAACAACATAATCAAAGATTAATAGGCCTACTTCAATGAGGGCCGATGCATCTCGCTGACTCTACTCATGGTAAACAGTTGCAAGTTTTGAAAGTCGAATGACTGCAATGTCACCAAAATGCATTGGATCTTGAAAGTTGAAACAATGCAAAGTCACAGAAAAGCTTGGAACTTGTAGAAACAATAACTTTCAATTATAGCTTTGTGTGTTGTATTTGTAGTTTTAAGCAGAATGGATTTCTAATAACTACACGAATTGCACTAATTGTGCTAAACGAGAGTCGATGCAGCTGTCTGCACCAATTGTCACACAGAAAAAAATTATTCGCCCAACATGTGTGGAGAATCACTCGCCTAAAAATTAACCCATTAGTGCCGAATGGTAGATTTTTATACCACGTCATTTTATAAGTTTCAAGCATAATATGGAAACAGATACACACTATAAACACGCATTAAATGCTTTGTCATTAACAACGTTTATAGCTTGAATGATAACTTCATTATTCTGTGACAGCGTGCGATTTTGCATACGTAAGTCTACGTTCAGTAAGTCTACATTTAGTTTTTATGTTTGATCCACAAATATCATCATGATATGCTAGTAACCTTCTGCCAATAATAGTATATTTTGATTATGTATGTTTTCTTCTACTCGGTGTCAATATCAAAATAAAATAGCATAACAGTGAAACATAGATTGATTGGTCAGAGGTAGAAAAATCTACCATTCGTCACTTGCAACACAAACGCAGTATTCATTGTTCTACCCAAAGAGAATGAATTCGCTATGGTTAGCTACTGGTAGCACAATTCAGACAGCTGCAGAAAGCGTGAGAATTTTGTCATGGCTATAGATATCTACAAATTTGAGTTTTCAAGCAAGTTTATATCATGAAAAGCGATAGTCTTCAGCAATTTTATTCATATTTTGTGCCATCATGAAGTCAACCAGACAACTGAAGAAAATGACGTTACCCATTGGATGGACAGCAAAAATGTCGCAGTGGTAACCAGTACATTTTCTGCGAATCCACCGAAAACAGCACGACGCTATGATCGATCGAATGGATAGATACATAAATCTATCCATTCCACATGTTGTCAGAAAATAAAACGAAAACATGGGTGCTGTTGATTTCGCTGATCAGTGCATAATCAATAACCGAATTACAAAGCGTTCCCGAAAATGGTGTCATTGAATATTTTCTGGGATTTGCAACGCTCTTCTAGCAATGCGTAAAATTTTTTCAAAATGACATAAATACTTCTTTGTTGGATTTCCGGCGTAATTTCGTGATTGCACTTCTTTCTTGTCATGGAGAACAAAGACGCAGTCGGAAGACCATCGATTCTTTCTAGAAATGCTTCAATACTGCGATATGACTGCCGTGATCAATGAATTACTATTTAAGACGGATAAACGTAAGTGTAGCTAAATTTAGTATGCCAGTGACGTAAGGTCGATTTTTCTACAGAAGTAAAAATCGGTTTTAATTTTTTCAGTAATTGTGCTCCTTGGCTCATATCCCCTATTTAGCATATTGATAGACCTAAATGAACAGGATAACAGCCAAATCTTAGGAAAAAATTCCGGCACTAATGGGTTAAGAGAAAACCGCCAGAAATCGATATCATTTCATAATTCCAGGAAATGTATTTTCTCTCATCCAATTTATTTCAGAGTATGCATAATTAGTTGTCCTCCTGTATCTCTTCATTGTTCTACGAGTGGATAGCACACTCGTCGGACTCTTGCATTTGACCATGATGCAATGTAAAAGAACATATGTTCAATAAACTGAGACCGTCCTATAGTCTGTGCCTTAATTATTACCTTTCAATAAGACAAAAATCATCTACAGATAATCAGTCAAAGTCTAACTAGCAAAAGGTGACAGACAACAATTTTCCATAAATTCGATGCGTTTCGAATCAAACAATGTATGAAAGTGTATCTTTCCTTTTGA
>CAJQUW010015997.1:17500-51728 GCA_907163375.1 Prostheceraeus crozeri | reverse complement strand
GACTCGGACTCGGATTTTTCTGCTAGAAACCATCTATAAACGATGTGTCGTTACTAATGACAAAAACACTCTTTTACCATAGCAAAAAGATATTATATTACTTAACAAAGCACATTTTCGTACTGATATCATAAAAACTGCTCAAAATGCCCTCCATTCTGCTCAGCGCAGAGCTGACATCGCCGAAGAAAATTGTCATATGCGCGGCTGATGGTCGATAGCTCGATACTTTCCAATAGATTGATCAGTTTGGATCGAAGTTCTCTTATTGTCCTTGGTCTTGGATGTTTATAAAGTTTATTGCGTATATCTCCCCACAACCACGAATCATTCACAGACAGGTCAGGGCTTCTTGGTGGCCACGATATTGGACCTGAACGTCCATTCCATCGATTTGGAAGGTTAGCATTCAGGCTATTGCGTACTATTAACGCGAAATGGGAAGGTGCGCCGTCTTGTTGATAGAGTTCAGTCCGACTGCCTCTTTGTGTCAACAACGGGATAACTTTCTCCATCACAATGCTAAGATATTTCTCAGAGTCCATTGTTCCATCAATTATTTGATAAGACACACCATGAATAGGCGATAACATCGCCCAGCACGTAATTCCGACAGACTTCATAAAGTGTTCTTCAACAGCATGGGGATTATCATGAGCGTAGATGAACTGGTTGGATCTGGTACACTTCTTCGACACAGACACTTCTTCGACAAGTTGATATCTATGTTTTCGGACATTTGTTCGACAGAAAACTTCTTCGACACGGACACTTCTTCGACAAGACATTTGTTCGACACGGACACTTCTTCGACAAGACATTTGTTCGACACGAACACTTCTTCGACAAGTTCTGCATGAATAATGCTTTATCTAGCATTAATTGATCGGAAATATCTTGCATCCAATGTTGGACTATTTGCAAGGAATTGCAATGAATATCTCCTTAAAGTGACTTGATTTAGTGTTTTTGTGTATATGTTGTAGTTAACAGAATGATTATGAATTTGATTGAAAGTGTTTCTCATTTTATAATTGAAATAATTGTTTATGGATTTAACATGAATAGAATTTTAGGTACTGGCTATCTTTCGTCTTTAGGGTAATATCTTAAATTACAAATACGCTTCTAGTTCAATCTATGCGATGCAAGAATTATATTTTTTTAGAAAGGAAAAAAATTAATTTAAGACAAAAAGTATAAAAAAAATGCAAATTCTCAAAAAATACACAACCTGAAAAAGAAAAAGACTATAATTGCTTAATAACGAACAAACGTCGTGTCGAAGAAGTGTCCGTGTCGAAGAAGTGTTCGTGTCGAACAAATGTCGTGTCGAAGAAGTGTTCGTGTCGAACAAATGTCGTGTCGAAGAAGTGTTCGAAAATTTGTCGAACAAATGTTCGTGTCGAACAAGTGTTCGTGTACCAACTGGTTATGTCTGTTAACTTGACCGTTGACGTGAAAAGTCGCTTCGTCACTGAAGTTTATTTTGCGTATGAAGTTCGAATCGGTTCTTTGTCTTTCGAGGATAAATCGACAAAATTGAAGTCGATTAATCTCGTCACTGTCTTTCAATTCCTGGACAGATGTAACCTTTCAAGGTTTCATACCATCTTCTTTCAATACCTTGTTCACCGTAAACAGGGATACTCCCACCTCTTGTGCAACTTTTCGTTGAGACGTTCTTGGATCATCACCAAATGCATTCAGGACTGCATTTCTGTTCTCCTCCGATACTCTTCTGGCACTGTGGTCTCCAATAGGCTTGCGTGGAACAACGGATAATGTCTCCATGAATCTCTTCTTCCAATCCAATAATGTCCTTGCTGGTGGTGGGGTCTTGTGAAATTTCTCCTCAATCGCCTAGCCTTTTCGCAGTTATAAGTAACGGAAAAAGACACTATAGAAGCAATTTCTTCGTTCGTCAAGTCCTTGTAATTCATTTCAACAGTCAACATGCACTTGCAATAGTCTTACTCAAAGTGATGAGATTAAGGTTATGTGGAGGAAGAGTTTGATTTTTAAATATCAATGATTTTTAAATTTTATCTCATCATAGCTATCTATCTACATATATACCATGCGAACAACGCCAGCCTAGCTATCTATGATATTATGAGTGATGAACACAATATTTGTGACCTAGATGAAAGACTTCAAAAATCCGCGGGAAGATCGCTAACAACCTGTACGCTAACAACCTGTATTTCGGAGAATGCACATACAATCGAATCTTCTACAAGAATTGACTGATGGAGTAAAATTGAAGTCGTACATGGCATCCATATTATCATTTGATCATTGTGGTGCCTACATTTGAGATGTGCATAAGCCATGCACATGCCACACCAATGAAGTAGAAGCCTAGTGAATCGATAACTTTTCAGAGATGCAAAAGCAAATAATTCATTTGTCATAAAATCATTTTTACTGAAAAAACAGCAAATGAATAAAATTTTACTTAACTTTCAAGCCAATAATTTCAAAATTGTAAATATATCATCAATATCATTCTTAGAAATTTTGACATATGCACAATTTCTTAGTTTCATAGCCATACCTGATGTAATCATTATCTTATGGATTTTTGTGAACATCCAATTTTTTCAGGGTAAAAAATTGAGCAAATAAAAGCTAGACTTTAGAGGAAGAAACTTTTTTGCGTAGCATTCATTCATTACCTGGAAACAAGCGATTTGCGAACAAAGCATTAATAAGAATACGGGCACCATTTCCTGAATGACCTCTACTGCAGCCTACGGGGCGAAGCAACGAAACGTTCTGGGACAGCTTTAACCTCTTGCCTGCGGTGCATATTTCATAAACCGAATTTCACTGAGCCCGAGTTAACTCGTATCGAGACAGCAAGACAATATCACTGAACAAATTAAAGTAATTATCTCTGTGTCTCTGAAAGGTTTTGGTCAATATTGAATTATCCACAGCGTCTGAGATACTGACTTTTATGCATAATACACATTCTTCTCAGAGAAATTTAATGAAAATCTTAAATTCTTAACATCATGTTTCTAGTAATCAAAGCACTGACCATACTTTTATTTAAATCCTGAGCAATATATTTCTGCCTAAATCAAGATAATGAGTAAATAAGATCCATGCGAAATGGTAATTCTGAATCAGATCAGTAATCTAAATATTTCTCTAGTCTCTAATCACATGGCGCTGACGGAAATGCATTGCAACACGAGGGACATTGCAGTCTGTCCAAGTACTGTTAAAGCACAAAAACTTCTCCATCAACAGATCATCGAAATCTACATCTTCTTCATTCATATCGCTTTAATAATGTTGTGAAGCAGCATCGCTACCTGCTCGGTATTGAGTCGCCTGAGTCGTAATCCAAAACTAGGCCTATGCGATCTGATCTGCACGATATGACTTCAAAACAATATGACACATTTGTGCACGTTATCGATGCCATTCCAATTTACAATCAAGCTTGTAGCGCATGCTGCGTTCCAATGGTAGACATCACGCTCTCCCAAGCGTCGACTGAAGCATATCTTTGAATATTAAACAATATCATGGGTAAGCTACTAATGTAATTGAGAATATTTCAACAACTTCTATTCATTCTCAAAAGGTAATCCTGTAATTCACGAGATAGATTTTCAGTTTAGAAGGTCACATATATCCGGTGTTAGCGAATACGGATTGACATTAATTATAAACATTGCAGAACTATCGAAACTGGGGCATCAAGTCATTTTATACTAAAAACGAGTTAACTTGGCATTCGTGAAATTGATACAACCCATCAGCCCGAGTTAACTTGGCATTCGTGAACAGTGGAAGGGAAAAATTCATCAGTCAGTGATAATTGCCTGTCCTGTCGATACGAGTTTAATCGGGCTCAGCTTCTGTAGGACAACGGCTGAATGCGGCGTCAGTAATGTTTCACCATCAGCCGATGCGAGTTAACTCCGCCTCACTTTCCTGATGTATTCCATTGTCACCGTCACCAGTCAACTATTGATAACGCTCGATGCGAGTTAACTTGGGCTCAGCCGTGAGAGGGTTAAGCAATTCTTCATGGTCAAGTCGACGAGTGATTCAGCAACGTTCGATAAAGGAGAATATTGAAGAGGCTTCTCGTTGCCGTTTTTTGCTATTTTAAATTAATAAATTTTCAACAATGTATATTTTGCATCATGTTACTTACACTGATGACTTCAGTTTTCTGTCAAATGAAACCGACATGGATTAATGATTAGGATATATATCTTTACATTGGGTGGAGCTATTGCCTCGATCGTTGGCGAGCGGATTTTTATTTTAATAAGGTACCCTTATAAATACGCTAAAGGTGCACGTGCAGCTTTGATTCACTTTATTCTGTAATAAAATCATGTTTCAAATTTATGATTTTCGATTTAATACAATTTCATTATAAATCGTTCAATAAATGTTCAATAATAACTGAATATGCATGCTTCGTCTCTCATCAGTCACTTTCTTTGACAATATTGACATAATAATTTTGACTGTGGAATTGAGAATACTATTCCTCGCAGAACACACGTAAGAAATAAGAAACCGTTTTGAAGAGGCTTTTTCAGATCGAGATGTTCCTCACATAGGAATATAGTCCGGCAGCCAGAACCAGTTTCTGCAGGGTCCGAGGCCGAAAATAGACTTTCACAGAATGATGCACACCCTATGCCTACTACGAATCCATACGTCTGCCGAGCTCTAGTTAATTCCTTTACTTGTCAGACACGATCAAAGAAAAACTCATGCTAAGCCAGTGGGACGCAGATCGCTGTTTTTGGCAAAAGTGAAATTTTCTATGTTTTCTCTAATCAACTGAAAGTACTCAATCTAGAGACATAATTTTTGACATGGACTTTCATCAAGTCATTTCTTGTCATGTTCATGAACATTTATCTATGAAGCTACACACATTTAGATTTGGCAAGTCTCTTGATGTTGGCAAAACACCAACATTTTTGGCCAATTATATACAATTCAAATGCATTCTCGCATACATCGCCGAACAGATGCATAATAATATCACATACACATGATAAGGAATTGCCTAAAGACATATCTTGCCGAAATTACGACTTTAGGATTACGACTTACTTAAGGATTACCGAACAATCCGGAAAAATACAGAGGAATCGATTTTTCCTCTCCCTAAAGAGCTGACTGGTCAAGAGATCAACAGAGATCCTACAACAAGAAAGAGCACCACCACAAGCTGCGAACATTACTTTGAGACGTCTGAGTGAAGTATTCCCTTAGTGAGTCATCTTGTGAAGTCACCGAATCTGAGTGCGTTAGACTTACATATATAAGGATCAACCAATTAAAAGCAAGTTGTCAAAAGAAGTCATGCAACCTGGAAACCTGCAGCAGCACATCAATGAACACATTCAGAATACTGCACAACAGAAGCTGATACTCATCGCTGAAGAGCATAAGAAAGTGGATTGATTTGTGCAGCCCACAAGACGGGAGACATTTCTAAAAGCTTCGGTGGACTTCACTTTTGTATAAAAATATTCGTTAAAAATCTTAGTAGAATTCTTTCTCTACAACACTGTTTGGCAGTGCGTTCGTAACTTTTGAGGGCTTAGGCCACATTGTATTAATAATCAAATAGGTACAATGGATATTTGATCAGAAGTCAACAGAATTCCTTATGATGAAAACTTTGCCTTCTGTACTAGTTTTACAATGTGAAATGTGTATACATGCCATTAATGTAATACGTAATTTCTTTCCATGCAGTTTCATTGAAATGAATGACGGCACACGTCGTCGTGAATAACTGGCCTCGCACCATATTGGGGAAATGCAAGTGACTCCAAGTGCTATTATCTAAAATTCTATCGCTGTACTAAGGCGAATTAAGTGTGTCGATGATTAGAATTGAGTATTTCTAGAATAATTTTGAACATATCAAGATCCTTGTTGAACGGCCCATTATCATGTTGTCAATGAATCCGCAAAATACTGTGGGATCGATGTTATATTTACTCTTGGACAGTCAAGAGTCTTGGTTATACAATGTAATTCATGAACAGTACAGCGAATGGGGGAGCAAGATGCGCTCTCCATAGGGC
Organism: Prostheceraeus crozeri; assembly: GCA_907163375.1. NCBI lineage: Eukaryota > Metazoa > Platyhelminthes > Polycladida > Euryleptidae > Prostheceraeus > Prostheceraeus crozeri. The sequence continues at coordinate 45,636 of CAJQUW010015997.1, read as the reverse complement.
AGCCTTTCTGCAAATGTACAGATCGACAAAACCAGCGTAGTTTTACACTCGATTACATAAGCAGCAGTTCCTAACGCAAAATTAAATTATTACTGACACACGGATTACCTATAAGATAAATGGTTAAATATGGAAGAATTATTACAGGATTGCTAAAAAATTAAAAGGCAACCAGAATGAATTCTAATTGTGATAATATCAATAATTGTGACATTCGGTTCGTAGTCTACAAATTTGTCTGCAAGATTTTCAAAATGATCTATGGGCTTCTTGGTTCAATCAATCGTATATCCAGAAGCGTTTCAAGGAACATCGAAGTAACACCACAAACATGGCAATAAGAGGGTGCTTTCTGGACACATTCACAAATTGTACATCCAAATAAATCAATCTGACATTGATCTTTTTGATATTAGCGTTATAGAAATTCAACGTAATGCTTTGAAGAACAGGATCTCTGAATGTGAATTGATCAGAAGGCATAATCCGAGTATGTATGGACGAGCTCTGTGGCATTCAAGCTGGGACTGCACATGACTGACGTTCCCTATAAAAGAGTTTGAAACTCATAATATCGAGAGGTGTATTAGCAATTTTATCTTAATTTCATCACTATTTTTTGATTGGTGAACTTGAAAAAAACCAAATATTTAGATTTTGATTTAACAAAAATGACGACCTCCCGAGCACCATTTTAAGTTGAAATTTGCATTGTCCAATATCCGATTCCAGTTTATCTATAGAGTGGTCAACACTTATGAACTTAGTACAACGTCCATCTATACTAATCAACGATGGTATTTGTGACAATTATTAGAGACGACACACAATACCGCACTCGCAATGTGCTTCAAGAGTCATACGTCACTACAGTCGATTTACAGCGGGGATGTCGAGAGCAGCAGATTACTCAGTAATTGCCACTATATCTCTGCAGCTGCTTTCGGAATTTCTGGCATTAAGAGACTGCATGGATACAATTCCGGAATTTCAATGTAGGTTGTTCGGATAGTAATAGTTTCGAATTTCATTTGTTTCGACTACGTAATTCTTAGCTTACTTGGACAGGCAGTTTGTGATTCATTGACTAGAATTACAGAATTGGTAAATAAGTAACGATTAAATTCAATTGAGCTGAAGTTTGCATTCCTATCATGCAAGCAAAAATTTGTCGGTTAAATAATAACTTCAGATTCAGTGTAATTTTATCAATTGCTTTCAGAAAACTCTGCAACTGCATCAGACGATATTATATAATATCGTAGAGGTTTCCGAAACAATTGACTGTATTACACTGTTCACCCAAACTGCAGTTATTATGCAAGCTATCCACTTAAGATTCAACTCAAATGAAGTCATAAATTCTAGCAGGTATTCGAATTGAACCAAATTTAACTAAGATTGAAACTTATTGACGAAATACGTGGTGCGCTCAATAAGTGGCCGACCTCAAGCATTTAATTTTTTGATTTAGTTGTCGATGTTTCTCTTACAGTAGAACATGTGTATCAAAGCTCGTTTAATGCCAGAATTTCGAAAATAGCGCTTCATTTTCCCTACAATTTTCAAATTTCAAAATTCGTAATTTACATCAACTAAAATCCGTAACTTTCAATCTTCAAATTTTCAATTTCTTGCTTTTTGTTACTTCAGAGGACATGTATCTTACTTCCGAGAGAGACTGGCTACATGAAAACAAATTTTGCTTTAACATTGTATTTTTCTACATATCCACCGTTGTTTTAGACACACTTTCTCCAGCGTTCAAGGAGGCACGAAAAAGCGTCTTCAAAGAAGTCGTCTGTCAAAGAAGAAAAATAGAGTTCAACGGATTCCTGAAGCTCTTGGTCGGTGTCGAAATGATGTCCACGCAAGTGCTTCTTGAGATGATTGAAAAACCAGAAGTCACTCGATACAAGGTCAGGACTGTAAGGCGGATGTTGAACAAGAGTCAACCCTGCGTTCCTAATAGTCGATTCTGTAACGGCTGCCTTATGAATAGGTGCGTTATCGTGGAGAAGGCGTAGTGGGACATTTCTTTGCTTTCTCCGTTTTCTCCTCACTTCCACTACAAGATCACTGTAATGCTTTGCATTAATGGTTCTTCCTGTCGGCACGAAATTGAGCATAATGATGCCATGTCTATCCCAAAAGACAGACAGCATCATCGCGCGCCAATGCGACGTTGAAGATATCGCTTTCTTCGATGGCTTCTCTCCTGGAAGTTTCCATTCTGATGACTCCCTCTTTGATTAATGTAGACAGCGACTTAAGGGAGTTTCATCCTCGGTGATTATGTTGGAAAGAAATTTCTCACCATGCTGTTCAAAAATATTGATGTTCAGCAAACAGCATGCCTTTCTGCGTTCCATCATTTCAGCAGAAAGGAACCGAGGCACAAATCTTGAGCAAAGCTTTTGAATTCCCAAGGCTTTGAGACGTTCACTAATGGTTCCAACACTACAATGGAATTTGGTTGACAACTCCCTCATTGTTATTCGTTGGTCGCTCTGAACTTTTTCTATCAGATCCTCGTCGATAGAAATTTCTATAGGTCTTCCTTCTCTTGCTTCATCGACGACTGAAACTCGACCACCTTTGAATTCTCTTGCCCAATATTTAACAGTCGTGTGAGAAGGAGCACTTTCGCCATAGACAGAATTCAATTCATTAAATATGTCTTTAACAGGAGTCCCTTTTAAAACAAAGAATCTAATGATACTGCGATATTCAACTTGCGAGACTTCCAACGTCATTTTCGTCAACTTCGATCAGAGTGCACACAGATCGTGTTGCTCATTGAACAATGGCTCAGATGACTCATGCAGTCATTCATGGCCACGCGCGTAATAGTCGAGTCAATAGCAGCGCATAAGAACAACAGCGGCTCATTATGACTGTTAACTGCCTGGCTAGTGATGAATGAATAAGAAACTTAGTGACTGAGGTTACAAAAAACAAGAAATTGAAAATTTGAAGATTGAAAGTTACTAATTTTAGTTGATGTAAGTTACGAATTTTGAAATTTGAAAATTGAAGGGAAAATGAAACGCTATTTTCGAAATTCTGGCATTAAACGAGCTTTGATACACATGTTCTACTGTAAAAGAAACATCGACAACTAAATCAAAAATTAAATGCGTGAGGTCGGCCACTTATTGAACGCACCACGTATATATATATTTCGTTAAACTTCACAAAAGAAGACGAAAGTTACAATATCGATACATAAGTAAGGGCACACTTCATTGTTCATTGTTCAAATATGATTCTTCCTTCTTCTTCTTCTTCTTCCGAGCTTTCTGACGATGGTCGATCCGAGATCGCCCCGAAGCCCTGGGTCCTCGTTGGTCCGTCCTGGCATCTTCACGTCCACCAAGGGGTAGGTAGTTTATCGCTTGAGTTTGGTGTGGCCGAGGAAAGTTATGAGTGCGTTGAGTGTTGTTTTGTTGTTGATTAACTGGTCGATGTGTTCAAATGGGATATCTTCTGATCTGGCTGCGTGTGAGTAGCCAGTCAAGTAACAGATGTTGAAAATGTATGTGAGGCATTCATATATCGGTTTTGAACATGCTTTCAGATGTTCAGCTCTTATGTGGTCGTAGCCCGATGCCTTATTATTCTTTAAGTTGAATATGATTTGCATGACTTCCTCTATAGTAGCGGGAAAAGGGGATTTCAAAGGAAGAGGGGATGTATTCACGGATGCTTCGTCATCTTTGTAACATAGGTCACTTCTTTGTGATGGACTAAAATAGTAATGCATGAGATCCATGTGCATATCTTCGTTGCTAATAGCGGGTGTGCCATCCATTTTCTTATAATTTGAGAAAAGAACTTCGAATTTCCGAATATTATTATTACACAACTTATTAAGCATTCTCCATGGGTCGGGTTGTTCAGCACATGTTTTCCTCCAGTAAGTGTTCTTAGCCTGTCTAATAGCCCCTTGGCAAGTGCGCTTTGAATTTTTGAAAATCAATTCTAGATTACATCTGTTTCCATCAATACAGTTCTTCCAGTTTACACATGTTTTATTGCGGCTTTTTATTAGATCAGTCAAGTGGTTATTCCACCAGGGATATGCTTTGCTATGGCGAGTAGAAGAATGGGTTGGTGTTGTACTTTGTATGATGTTGGTGAGTTGGGAAATCAAGCTGAGGCAGGGGTTGTCGATTTCTTTTATCGAATATTCTGCAACTGGGGGAACTGAAATCTTGCTAGTTTGTTCTGTGAAAGCGGACCAATTCAACTCTTCCATTTCAGCCTAAGGTTAACTTCATTGTCGAGGTCATCACGTCTATTCATAGTGAAAATCGTATCCAATGTTATTCTAATGGGGAAGTGCCAACAAGTTGGAAAGTCATCACGTGATAAGGGCATCCAAGCTACCTTATTTAGATCTTTGATGAGAGTGATGTCAATGAAACTGCTTCCCATTGGACTGTCAAAGGTTGGACCAAGATCGGGATCATTAATGAGCTTCAGTTCGTTTCGGAAAATGAAGTCATTCAGTTTGCTACCTTTACTGTCAGTCTTGTCGCCACCAAAGGATGTGTGATGGGCATTGAAGTCTCCACCGATTAAACATATAGGCTGAATGCCAAAACGAGCTAGAATGTCTGTGATCGGTTGGACAGAGAAATGGTAGGGGCGATGTATACCGAAGAAAGAAAAAGGGATTCTTGTTCGAAACTAGGATGGAGATGATAACAACATCTTTACTAACGTAATGCAATGAGATGTCATTTTCGAATTTGGATGAAATCACAATGGCTGATCGAGGGTTGGCGCTACACACTGACATATAATCTTTTGGAAATGCACAGTTTCTCTTAATGGAGGTTCTTGTATAAGATAAATACAGTCTTCCGGAGAATTGCTGACTAGTTCATGGATCAGTTGGCATGATTTGCCAGCGTTAAATAGTATTGGGTCTCTAATCATGGTTAACTCCTTGACTACAATATGAGAGCTGTTTTAGTAGAGCAACAACTGACAATGCATGGTCTCCCTGGATATCTTTTTCGGACATATTCCGTCTGATCCTCCGTGCGATCCTGCCTGGTAATGGTGCTTCTTCGATGAATAACAGCATGAACACTTTCGAGGCTTTGTGCAAAGTTGGATACTGGTGATTTCATGTTGCTGACCACAGCGTATACACGTCTTTTTGAGATCTCTCGTCTTGCAGTTCGTTCTGGAGTGTCCATAGCCTAAGCAGTGGGAGCAACGGAGGGGTTTGATGTCAACAAAAGCTCTCAGGATTTCGAGATCTAAGATGACCTTCATGCCCTTTGCAGCCAATCTTCCAAAGCAGCTGGTGGATATGCGAATCGAAACTCGGTGGTGAAATTAGCCGTTTGCAGGTTTGAAGTGAAATGGCTGAGCCAAAAGCCTCGAGTCTTGGAAAATTTCTTGATTATCTGCCACAATGCTGTTGTCGAACTTTTCGTTGGATATCGTGTTTGGAACTAGGACGGTTACAACTGGATCTCTTTTCTTCATCTCTCTATGTTCAACTTGGAGATAAGTCAATTCTGTCTCTATCATACTTTTCTGGCTGCTATGTGCAATTATTACTGTTTGTTTATTAATTACCATTCTTATCAGTAGTTTCCTTGAATTTTGCTGGTATGATGATCTTTCGGCTGGATTCCGAAAAAATTTTTTCTTTAAAGGACTGAAGGGATTCCTTGAGAACAAATTTGGCACTGGTCGACTTTGGAGGAGAGGTTGGCCAGTTAAGGAGAGGGGTTGGGGCTGGGTCGGTCTTGTTCTGATCATCTCCTGCTTCAATTCTGAGATATCACGAAGAATCTGCTGATATATTTCGCCAACAGGACTGTCACACTTCTTGCTTATGTATTTGATGCAAGGGCTTGTAATCTTTTCAAGCAACTTGAATTCTGCTTCCGAAATATCACTACAAGCTACGTGAAACCACGAATCGCACTTTTCACAAAGAACCGACTCATCCTGGATTGACTCAGAGCAGTGAGGACATACACAGGTGCTCGCCTGTCTGTTTTCCGGGTTTTCCTAAAGCTTTTTTCTCAATTCTGGGCTTCTGTTTCTTGGGTGCAGTGTCTCATGATTTCTGTGACCTTGGTTCAGGCAAACCCAAGCCTATGGGCTATAGTCCGGGAGCCAGCGTGAAGTTGTGCAGGGAACGAGGTAGTACATAAAACTTTCACATAGCATAGTGCACCTCTAACCTACTGCAAAACTTCGCGTCTGCCGGATCAGATCATTTGCTTTTCAGAAATAGAGAGGATAACACAATCCTATGTATTTCCAGTGGTAAAATTGTGACATTTAAGATGTTGACTCCATTTTTTCGAATTTTTGCTCATAAAAGTTACACAAATTGGTATTTTGTTGAACTGGTTATTATAGAAATCATCTACAGATCATGATCTTCAAATGATTTATCATTCAGTGACAGAGGATGAAGTAAAGTGTACAAACAGACACTTTTCGTTGGTGTAACTGCACATTTTAACATAGAAATTTCAGGAAAATTGTTGATATACTTAAACGAAAATTGTCTGTTTTTACACTTTACTTCATCCTCTGTCACTGAATGATAAATCATTTGAAAGATCATGATCTGTAGATGATTTCTATAATAACCAGTTCAACAAAATACCAATTTGTGTAACTTTTATAGCAAAAATTCAAAAAAATGGAGTCAACACCTTAAATGTCACAATTTTACCACTGGAAATACATAGGATTGTGTTATCCTCTCTATTTCTGAAAAGCAAATGATCTGATCCGGCATACGCGAAGTTTTGCAGTAGGTTAGAGGTGTACTATGCTATGTGAAAGTTTTGTGTACTACCTCGTTCCCTGCACAACTTCACGCTGGCTCCCGGACTACTACTCTATTGCTGCCAATGCAATAGTGATCAAAACTAATCGTGCACGTTGAAGAAGACGAAGGATCCTGAGATTCTGGAACCTAGGCTACTTGACGATCGCAAATGGTGATCCGATTCAGAAGAAACTAGTTTTGAACATGTGCACTGAGCAAACTTAATATATACAATGTATGATTATATTACATAATCATGCAGTTATATATATTTAATTGTGCAAGAGACCTTGTGGAATAAAGTATCCTAGGGAACCTAAGAAGCTCGAGGTTGCTTGATTATCGTTGGTAGCAATTTCACAGGGAGTAGAAAAAGTGCAGAATATTTTTCCAAGCAACTCCAATCTAGACAGACGACTATTCAGCTATGTAGCTATTCAATTCAATCAACCTTGTTTATTAACCCAGTTTATTCAAGACCTACAGCTATCACCTGAGCGTGAGAAAAAACCTACAGTTCACCAATATTAACTGCGAAAATTTATAATTAAAAATTTATAAAAATCGTAGAAGAAAGCCGTAGGGCGTTTTCGTAAATGCAGAAACAGTTCCAGGTGTTTCGAAAGTGTTTCGAAACAGGTCAGAAACAAGCAGAAACACGTTTCTAAATTTAGAAAGTGTTTCTGCATTGTCAATAGCAACGCAGAAGCAGTTTCAGAAACATGAGAAACAGCCGAAGCACACAAGATCTCTTTCATTTTCAACAATAGATGTCAGTTATTATCTGATGACGTGCTCCGATTGTTTATTGATTATTTATTGCGTCATCAGTCATGAAAACGAAAGCAGAAACATGTCAGAAACAGTTCTGCGAAAAATGTGAAACACCCATGCCCCTGTTCCACTTTTTCAAGATGGCGGAATCAGCTGTTATTTACAGTTTCGATAACCATGGTTTTGATTGCCATGGTTTCAACAGCGTATCATGAGCTGTTGAACACTGATGACTAGGTGGCTACTGCTTGACAGTCATCAATGCCTTTTTTGTAATTTTTCACGATCGGTTCATTACATCTACGTATAAACTATGAAAGTATAAGTGAAATAGTTATTTTCTCGCTGTATACACTTGTTTTCAGCATCAACAAAGTTACCTGAAAATTACTGATTTTCAAACATTGAAAAGTAATCATGATGAGATTCTGCTTCTGACCACTGTGGACGATGAAAGGTAGCTGGGTAAGGATTGCGCAATTGAACCCACTTACTTTTACCATAGGCATGAGTTTCTACGAATAACCCATTTACATTATCCTCAAATTGATTATCTAGAAGTCAGTCATCAAAAGATGTTGAACAAAAATGATAAAACTATGGTTTTCCTCAAGCAAGGAGAGCGGTCTATGTTTCAGTGGGTACATCATGATGTCTCTGATTCAATCAAGAAATCATTCATACCATGAATTTCTTCCATATCTCGGATGACAGTGGGTGAAAATGCAGGAGAATATGGATAAAATTTTAATTTGAAGTTTTCGATGATAATTTGGTCACCATAGTGACTTTCAAATTTAAGCTAGCTTCTTGCTTCTTTTATGACATCATTCTTGACTTCGCTATACCGACACTTCAAAAAATATTTAATTGGTGGGGCTCTATATCTTAATTTTCTTTTATTCTTTATGCCTACAAAACTTAATCATTCATGTAGGTACAGGGGTGTGGTGGAGGGGGTAACGCGTTATAACGCCGTTTATACTTCCTAGGAATATACGACTACACCCCTGTGTAGGTATGAGATCTTCACCTGTCTTGCAAGGTCAAAAAACAGAAACACGCGAATTTGGGACTTTGCAGGACTCCAATCGCAGGCGAACACTTAATTTCCGATGGCCTTTTTGGATAACTTTATCAATGTTCAGGAACACCTCGAAAATTGTAGCCACTCGCCTCATTCAACTAGCTTCAGGAAAACCTTTTTCACAGGCAAAACATTTGACAGCGAAATAATGCGATAGTGGGAATAAATTGAAACATTTTTAGGCTATGCATATTCTTGGCATTTATTGGACTATTAAAGGCCAACTAACACTTCACGAGAATGAGCTTGTACTTGTGACAGTAAAAGTTACTTAGAATTGTTGGATTAATACCGCATACGCAGCCCATAGGCCACATTTTTGCCGCCTCGGCAAACCTCATTCGAAATCAGGGACTCAATCATCCAAACCACGCGCAATAATGATTGAACTACATTTTGTCAAAAAACGGTGATGACGGTATATAGAATATTTATCATTGTAGTAAGTGCGGAGGACGAGCGCTTCTCGTCCTATGATCAAAACGCAACTGCAGTTACCGCACATTTATTGTAAGCAGGACGGGTCCAGTTCGTCTTCAGCACTTGAGACAGTAATTTTTCATTTGCACAACTCGGCAGTCAGATGAAAATAACGAGGGCGAGCTGTCTTCAACCGGTTAATAGCAGTAGTTATTTAATTTTCTAACATTTGCTTTTAGACCTTCGAATGTGCGAAATTACTATGGGCGATAGTCATCTGTCTGTTGGGATTTTTTTCTCAAATTGTCAAAATGATGATGAATTGATCATCATCTAGGGTTGCTTATTCAGTCAACTAAACTGTGCAACTACCGCCTTATTACTGATATTATTCCGTACAGCTGCTGTAACCATCAATTCGCCCGCACACTAACTCCAAATCTAAAGTCAACTGCATTCATCCGAATTATGCACAAAAATTGCATTTTCTGAACATGAAAATTAGCGAAATGTATATGTAGCCTTAATAAATAGATCAACGACTCGCAGAGTAAAATGAAAAGCACATGTGACAATGTATCATTCAGCTTTATGTTATGATAATTTTCAACTGTCAATTACAATATCTCAAAAAGAATTTAGATAGGTCAAATGCGAAGCAGTACGTTCGACACATGGTTGGAGAGTCATGGCTTCCCCATCGCTTTCGACCACCTCATCGGTCTCTGGAGTTAACGAACATTCAGCTATGGCATTTTCTATTTCTTGTTTCGCCATTGTGAAGATCAGGTTCCAGCTGCAAGAAGAAAAGCGCATTTGAAGCCATATGTTAACACACTTACATTATACAACAGTCCAATGATAGCATCAATTATCGCATCAGAAGCCTGCTAAGTATCCGAAAATGTCCTGCATTATTCATGAGTTGACATTCAAAAGTCCTCTGTGAGTGCATGTCAATAAGATCAATATTTCACATATTAAGTTCTCCATTTCATGTAAACTGCACATATGCATGTGCATGAAAACTTCAGCTGTTAAGCGTTACTAAACTGAGCCGCTGTCCCGAGTAAGCTTTCGCATAGTTATCTGATATGAAACTTAAATTGAGGAATAGGGGGATATACATATAAAATCAGTTTGCATTTTAAAATCCCGTGGAGTTTATTATTTTCAACATTGAGACCTCAGGTGAATCACTGATAATAGAAATAGTCGAACCATCACTGTCTCTGTCGTACACAGGATTTGGTTATGAATTATATTCCATCATAGAGCATTTCCTTGGACTTGGGTATGATGAATGCAACAGCATGGTTCACGGACATGCCCCAGGCAATGCACGGGGAAAGGCTCAATGCGAGCAAAAAATGTCGTCATAGAAATATGATGGGAGAAATCAGAGGAATATTACCGGACCCATTAAATAGCCTGCAGCTGATTTAGTTGCACTGAAAATATGCTCAACAAATGAAATGAGGGCCACGTTAATGGCAATTTGCACATCTATGTATCATTGCGTTATATGAGCAATTCTAGGGTGACGATAATGTAGCTTTATTAGATAAGTTATGTAACGAAGCAAAGTGCTTCAATGCAGATACGGTTGTACTTCATTTTATATCTCATTCATACATTTCCATGGTGCATCAAATATTACGATAGATCAAATCTAAATCTAATGATGGATGAGTAGAATGAAATATCTGTAGCAATTGAATAGGAATTTAAATCATGGATATATAATGCTACAATTGCAGAGAAAGTCTCATCCAACCAAATCACTTGGCCATTGATTTCGCACACGTCTTAAAACACTATAACACTCGATCTTAGAGCCAATCCATATTATATAGACTTATTTGTGAAGTGTAGTCTCTGCATGCTTTGATCAAGTTCTGAAGCACAAAGACGCTTCTGATCTCCCGAAGTTCGTGACCCGGTGTTATTTACAGTATTAAATTTAATACATGTATTGAAATATACAGGACGTATCTTGGCAACAAAACAGACTGATTTTTTTGTTGCTACTAGGGTGAAAAAACATTGGTTCTGATATTCAATTAATCAATAATTAATAAATTATAATGGTTTCTTAGGACATTTTATTTAACTTTCGATTAGAAAAACTAATTATTGAAGGTTTAGATATTACAGAAATCTTAGTATCAACTGTTGTCTGCTTTTATTGGTATTTGGGATCATTTCATGGGGAGTGAATGCACTTCCTGCACTTTCAGCACATAAAATTAAAACAGAATTCATGTCCTGATGATGGTTGCGTGCAGCGATTGAAAGAACTCGATAAAGCGCATGCATTAAATGTCCATCGTTTTCCACGTATTTGCTCACAAGGGAACAAAATGACCAGAGTTTGTTACTTCATGCAATAGAACTTCTCTTTTGGTACTAATATCTAGTCGTAACTCCTTAACTGATGTGAGCGCAGCTCACTCGTGCGAACATAATAATGAACAACAAGACAGAGCTTGTTATGTTAGTAGGAGAACGAATCGAGTCAGATTTCAGTATGCAGATTGAATAAGTCCTTCATTCCTCTTGTCAATGAATCATCAGTCGCTTAGATGTAGTCGTGTTTCAATCTGCAGTAAACCTGTGCTATTATTGAAATCATGAACTTGAATAGTTCAAGTGTAGTGGCATTGTTTCCCAATTATTTGATGACAGAGACAGCTAACATCTACAGAGATCGAGATGGACATCCTGCGTCAGTGTAAGGTAATAACGCCGGGCACACCTCTGGGAGAAGTTTTAGGTAATATAATGGAAACGGGATGACTGGGATTTTGTTTGTTTGGGGCAGATCCTGGCGCGGATTGCAAATTATCATTCCAAAAATTTTTAGAAAACTTTCCAAAAGAAACGTCAGCATGACAACAAAAGGGAAGTAGACAGAATGAAATTCAATGCGTGCAGACCGCCCGAAGATGTGCTGAATCCTATGAAAACAAATGTAACTCGTTGATGTGGCATATTTAGTTTCTGTGCAGCAATGACTTTTGCTGAAAAACATTGTTTTTAGCCATAGTTGCAACAGTGAACTTAATTGCTAGTTAAATTATTCGGCCACATATCAAAATCACTGTTCGGTGCATCACTTTTGTAACCCCTAAAGATTATCACTTGATACAAATGTGAAATTTTAATTGGACTTCGAATGAAGCATAGAACAAGTCGAGTCGTTGAGAATTAGAAGTAACGCAATTACGCTTATATGAATTAGCCACTTAACCAAACGCTCAATAAAAATGCTTGTATCCAAAGCAGTAGCCAAAGGGAGGCAGGGAGCCACGACTTATTTATTCATCTCTGTACTGTTTTTAAGTTAAAGAAATTTTTTTGGCTAAAAAATAGAGCCCGATGAGTGATCAAATGTGTTCTAACTCAAAATCAAAGAATATAATTCAGCAAGAAGCAGATATTTTGGATTGAGAGAAATATTTTGATTGTTTAGCGCGTAAGTGGCATCAGTCATAAATCCTTGCCTTACGAATGTACTCAGTGCACCTGATAGAGACAACTGATATTTCAATTATTTTATAGGAAAGCCAAGTTGCAAGATATTATAAGAACTTCATTATTTTTATTTATATATTTCGACTACATTTACATCCGCAGCCATTATCAAGGCAAACAGGAGGAATGACTTTAACAAAAATTGTGTCCTTCTGATGTTATAAGGTCCACATCAAGCTCCTAAGCTCCGATTCGCTTGCACCTGTGTCATGCAGACTTCCAACGAAGAAAATCCTGTCAGCAATCCACCCCACTGTTGGTCCTACAGAATCCTTCATGCAAATAGAATAATTAAATATATGTCTGCGTTTCTCAATTGAATAATGGGACATTGCTCTGCGTGATCTAATTGTGTTTTTCAAAGCAGCATTTATAGTTTATTACTGCTGAATTAGACGGCATGCTGGTAGTGTGCTAAAGCATCATTGGACAAATACGCAAGAAATTTCAAGCAATGCCGGCTTGCTCATTGTGTACTTAAATTTACTCAGGGTATGGCAGCATTTGGAATAGGAAGTCATGTTGACGTTGACGTTGGGGATGTGAACTGGGTCTCATATCACGATTCCAGATATTGGATGAGCGCCGGTCATTCAAGTATGTTCCCACTTCTTCAATTTCATCATTGAGGATGCAACGCAATATTTGATAATTCCAGGAACATGACTACAAATTCGCTTATTTTAGCTTAACTCGTTGCCCTGGTTACGATTCAAGCGTAACTTCAATGCGTGCATCATGCGTTTTCAGATTGCTTAAGGCTTGCTTGCAAAATAGCATGACAGAGAATCAAATCAATAAACTAGAATTGCTGTCGATCTACGGCAATAGACCTGTAGATATCGACTGTGATGTGAATCATTTTTCAGTTTACGAGTAGCCTGCACGTAAAATAAAAGTAGCTTTAAAAATGATTTCTAGCATTTAACTAATTGCTGAATTTTGAAATTTAACAACAAATAATTGAGATATGTGGTTTTTGGGCTATTACAAATTATGTAGGTGGTATTTTTGCAGTAGAATGGATCATGAACAGAAGTTTTAGTACTACATAGGGTCGTTTGTAAATACATGTAAGCTTTTAACGTGCTTCTTAATAACACAGCCTGCCTCTTGTACTTCCACAGTGCGATTTCATGCCATGCATTTTGCCATATGGTGGAGACGAAAAAAAATCTATTCATCTTACAAATGTATGATAATGCAGATACTCGCAAATGAACAGTATCAGTTACATTTTGACAGTCCCCTCATCAATTCGTCACTACGTCCTTTGAAGCAACCACGACAGATTCCTGGAGTGATCAATAACTTACATCTGATGAACAAGTGAAGTGGATAAATGGCCATTTTTCCAGCTTCGATTGCAGTCCAACAGCAAGCTTCTAAAGATGGCTGTGTTGATCATTCACCGATCGAAATTTTTGACTGGCGCCATATTAGCGAAAGACAGTAAATTCATCTGGAAGAAAGAGTACATGTTAAAGAAAATAATATATTGGTCCATGAGCATACACTTAACATGCACCTCTGAAAAATAACCTTGAATGAAAAAGCAGTAGAACATAAATAACTGAATACCAAAAATATTAATGCTTAACATGTGCCTAAGCCTATACTAATAACGCGGAAACTTTAGCTGAAATACAGGTATCGCTGTCAGAACATGTTGTACTCGTATAGTAGAATGCGTATATATCGGCTCTGAACTAAGAAAAAGGCGCCGATGCAAGTAAACAACCGATATATGAAATGCAAACATGCATATTACACTCATATTTTGAATATTTCTAGCCCATGCTTTGATCAGTTTGTACATACTATGAACATACTCTGACATGTATCGTGCGGTTACCGGCCCTAGAATGGTACAGGCGCATCCCTGCTTCTCGAAAGAGGAGACTAAAAGGGACTTTGTGGTACATACTGTTTTCGTTTGAGAGAACCGAGCGGTAAGATGCAACGTTTATTCACATTAGCGAAGTTAGTGAGACATGACATGCAACCACATTATGTGATTTACAAAGCGGCAATATCAAGGAGCGATAAAGGATAGCGTTATCAGCATGCAGTCATCTAAAGTGTCAGGTGTGGGCGCGAACAGATGAGCGAGACGTCAAGAGGGCAGACACTTAAGATACCACGGGACCACTGCCAATGTCTAACATGCACTTTGGGTGGTTTACCGGTTTCTTTCTAATCTTTTCTTCTCACTTTTCTTTTTTCTTAAAATTCAGTGCCGACAGACCAATTTGACGATGGTCATAGACTCCTAGACATTGGTGGCCTGGACATGAGGCTAATAGCACAAGTGTACAACATGAGGATCAACCTTCCACTGACATTGACATATGATACTTTTTGATCACTTCTTAGTATCATGTGTTCCAATTATTTACAATTAGTTTATACGATATGTATTACATTCACAGATTGTCGATCACAAATGCTGTACATGCGGTTCAATTATTAATCCCAATAAAGTAAGAATTTCCAACTTAACTTCTGAAGAATCTCATTTCTCCCATTCTGATCCCATCTATTTGATATGATATTCTATGATATTCGAATGAGCAAAAACGAAAGTACACGGTGGTAATCAGAATTCGTGTATATTCCCATTTCTCACATACTTGTAAACTCAGCGTTTCTTCGATGAGAGCTTCGTTATTTTAGCACAATGTCATTACTGCGCACAATGACTCGTTCATTTAGAAAGTTTTTATAGACGCAATTGAAGAATGATCCTGTTATATACTCGTATTTAGCAAATGGATAACCATTTTCACAATCATTTGGACAGGTGGAATTCCTAGCGAATGTTTGAAAGAGATTGATGAATAACAGACTCTGACTAGGACCTAGAAGAAATTTCTGGTGTAATGAATCCTTCGAAGACAGATGAGAAGCCAACTTCCAACGAAGAATTTATACATCATCGCTTGTGTTTTGCTGGGAATTCATCCCTCATCATGTACACAAATTTCCATGAAATCGATTGCCTTCATGTCCAGGCCACCATTATAGCGACGTCTTTGCAATGGTACAGGAAAACGCATATTGAGTATCTCGACATTTTAAAAACCTAACTTTGACAGAGGCGCGAACTGCTGTATAAGTTATTTGATGGAGGAATGCCAGGTACAATTTTCATATCTCATGTACATAACTGCATACCATCTGCTGTCGATATACTTTACTTAGGGATAAAGTGACTTGGCAGTAACCATCTGCCTCAGAATCTATCCATTAGAAAGAAAATCCGAAATATATGCAATGAATGTCTATTAGGCCACATACATGGGAGATATGAAAATCTCTCCTAGCTCACTTTTTCTGCTCAACGGAGATCGATGAACTTCTTTACATTTCAAAAAAATGTTTCTATTTTTGAAAATTAGTATATTTTTCTTACCATATCATCAATATCAAACAATACGACACATTTGCAGGAAGACAACTGATTGACTAAATGGATTACATGGATTTGTTGATGTCAATTGCCATTACTTTGAGATGATAGCTAATATATTTCAAAAAGTCGGTGACATGGCAGCCATCGAATTTTGCGTTTTAGCGATTCTTGGTCAAAATTATGAAAATTAACTCAACCCATTAGGGTCCTTCAGGAAACATTAGGATCCATCGCAATGATTTTGACTTATTATCTAGCCGGAACATAGCAATGAGGCATAGATTTCTCATTCATAACGGTACCTGTTGGAGAATGTGCCTCAGTAGCGTCCCCAGAAGATTTTCTCTGGGGGGAGCTTTTTCTTTCTCGGGCTATCTGCAAGAAATTCACTTAAAAATGCAGGAGTGTAAAAAAGTTTTTAAAAATTCCATGAAATTTGAAAATTTTCTTATTCTCGTGGGAGGGGGTAGCGAGCACGGTAGCTACCCCCTTTAAAAAAGCTAATGATGAAGCTTGATTTCGTATCAATGTACATGTAGTTCCTAAATCGTAAATTCATATCGTAGAAAAATGCAAGCTCTAATCGCTTCCTCTATTCGCTTAGATGCATTGCTGTAGGCTGAACGACATTTGACATTTTATCAAAATATTTTTTGCCTGGTTTCAAATTTTGAGAAACTAGGAAATTGCATAGGTGGGCCTACTGGCAAATGTGATCTGATTGTGTAAAAATTGAGCTAGTTAAGTTCTGGTTGATATTTGAATAATAATTGACAGAGATGCGAAGTTCGACTGAATACTGCCATGTCACCCCATCGATGGGGTGACATTCAAATTAGAATGTCAATAACGCTTCCTACAGAAGTTCTAATATAAAATAGTTGGGAGATACTCTGCATATCACGGGCAAAGTATTAAGCTTTTTCTTTCACTATTTGGACATTTTGGATGAATTGGATGATATGCTGTAATGTCACACAATTCTCCCCTACCTATCTTCGACAGTACGTGTGCAATAGGGAAGTGGTAGGAGCTGATTCCAATCAATCATAGGCGGTGTTCCACGAGGATCCTCGATTGGTCCTCTTGCATTTGGATTTTTTCTGAATTGGTGATTTCCTTGTGATGATATTAAGTTAGCGAAGAAGTTAAGAAGAAATGATCCTGCGCGTGTTATCCAAGTAGCACAGAACGCAGTATGGCAGTGTTGAATATCTATGAACAATAAACTTTCATTCGTTTGTGTGTTGCGTCATTCATTCATTTAATTCCTTCATTGTATATGCCATGCCATTGATTTGCTTTATCTGATTAATGCTCGTTGCGAGGTGTCAGTTACGTGTGGACTTGATTTTCACAATACAGTTATACGTGGATCAGAGTTGTCGTTCTCTCTTAAATGTAAAACCTCAAATTCAACATTGGCGACGAGGAAAGCAGAAATGGACAAGTTTGCTGCTCCAGTACTGTCTGCGAACCCTAAGGAAGCTGACTGGATTTTCTTAGCAAGACAATTTGAGAACTACCTGGCCATTGTCAAAGCAGACAAAGATCAAAAGTTACCGCTTCTGATGAACTGCATTGGTCGTGATGGAATCCTCATTTTCGACGGGTTACCATCTCCAAAGACTGAATATGCAGAAACAATAGACCGCTTCAATGACCACTTTACAGGTCGCACTTCAGTTCTGCTCAAGAAAAAGCTATTTTATGAGGCTAAGCAAGGTACTGAAGAAAGTGTTACAGACTTTGCATGCCGTCTAAGGCGACTTGTAGCCGATTGTGACTTGGGTTCAACTGCTTCAGTTCTTTTACGAGATTTCATCGTGATTGGAGTCGCGGATGATCGTCTGCGTGAGCGTCTCCTTGCGGAGGATGCGAAGTCCCTTACATTTGAACTTGCCACTGCGAGAGGAGAAGCCTTCGAACGTGCCAAGAAAGGAAGAAGCCGGACAATTGCTGCTGTGGGACAAACCTTAAAGCCCAAATCTGTTGAAGTTGCTCCTGAAAGAGATGAAAAGATATCCAATGCTAGATGCTATCTCTGTGATTCTTCGAGTCACTTGGCGAACGATGCTGCGTGTCCCGCGAAGAATTCCATCTGCAGATCCTATTCAAGACTCGGTCATTTTCTGAGGTGTTGCCGATCGAAACCAATCGAAACAGATGCTGTTGGTCGTTCCAGTTATAACCCACCGAAGCAGGTGCGAGAGGTTCGAGCCATACCGGAGAGTAAGACCGGTTCTATCTCTGAATTTAATATTTTTTCTTTTGAAGACTGTACTGTAAAGAAAATAGTATTCATTGACAATGTGCCAAAGTTTGTAATTATTGATAGCGGCGCTCAGGTTAATGTTATGCCTAGATACCTTGTTGAAAACAAAGCTTTAACCCCTACAAATGTTCGCATCAAAAGTTGGGGCAATTTTGAAGTGAATGTCCTGGGAAGTGCATATTTTTCTGTTTCCTGCAATAATCGTACAGTAGAGGCAGAATTCTATGTAGTTGAAGTTGACGCGATGAGTCCGCTATTTTCACTCAAATTGTTACGTGAGCTCGACTTGATATCAGAATTGTATGATAAGCCTACAAATACTTGTACTGATTTAAACAACGCAGCTGTAATGTCCATGTTGAATAATGTTGATAAATGTGATTTTGGAAACATTACGTTGAACAGTCTCGACACTGAATACCCAACGCTGTTTTCCGTTTCTAATGATGATTGTATTAATACGGGATATACATATCGAGTTGTACTTAAGGATAATTTCATGCCCTACTGTGCCCCAACTAGGCGAATTCCTCCTGCCTTATTACATAAGCTAAGGAATGTACTCGATAATATGGTAGACAAGGGAATCATAAGGAAAATTGAAAAGCCGACTGAGCACTGCGCTCCCATGGTTATAGCGCTCAAGTCAAGTGGTGATTTGAGGGTATGTTGCGATTTTCGACGCCTAAATCATTCATTAAGACAAGAGTTGTATCAAATACCAACATTGAACGACCTGGCGGCTAGGGTTACGCAACCAAAGATATGGAGTCGGCTAGATTGCAAGAATTCATTTTGGCAAGTGCCTGTACATGAAGATAGCCAGGAGATTCTTACTTTCTCAACTCCATTCGGCAGATTTTGTTATCAACGCCTTCCGTTTGGTATTGCTTCGGCTCCGGAGGTGTTTACACGGGTTCTTCAAGATATACTTAGTGGAATTGACAATGTGCTTGTACATGTTGATGATATCGCTATTGTTGCAAAGAATATCGAGACTCATAATGCTACATTACGTAAGTATGCGAACGATTATCGCAAGCTGGTGTCAAACTGAATAGAGATAAATGTATGATTTCGACCAAAAGTATTGATTTCCTGGGCCACGTTTGGTCTTGAGATGGTATATTTTCTGATCCCCAAAAATTGGAGGCTATTCGGAAACTGCCAATTCCTAGAGATCAGGAAGCGCTAAGGTCCTTTTTGGGTTTAGCTGGTTATTTGGGAAATGATGGCATCCCGCATTTCAGCACATTAGCAAAGACTCTCTGGGAAATGATGAGAAGATCAAATTTTGTCTGGAACAATGAAAATATTACTGCTTTCGAAAGACTTAGATCAGAATTATTTCAGACAGATGTCGAACGTTCTTTGATCCAACAAAGAAAGTCGTGATTCAAACTGATGCTAGTCCGACTGGTATTGGAAGCGTATTATTACAGGAGGGTATACCACCCATCAAGAGCTCTTACCGCAACAGAGGCTAGGTACTCACAAATAGAACGAGAATTTCTAGGCTTGGTATTTGGGCTCACTCGTTTCAGTAAACTATTCTTTGGTATTGAGTTTGAGGTACAAAATGACCACTTGCCGATAGTACAACTTTTCAAGAAACCTATAGATGTATTATCGAACAGGCTCCAGAGGTGGATGATTATGATCCAGCATCATGTATTTCAAATTAAACATATCAAGGGATCGAGTAACGTACTTGCAGATTGTTTATCGAGAAACTCAATCAAGATAGACCATCTGATGAAGAAATAACCGAGCATACAGTATGCTTTTTGATGAAAAGTAATCCACTCAACTGAAAGATACTTGCAGAAGCTACAGACGAAGACGTACAACTTCAGGAGGTCGCGCGTCTAATACAAAGAGGTTGGACTCAAAAGTACTCTATTCATATCCGTCCCTATTATCTACAGAGATTTGAATTAAATTTGAAAATATGCAATGATCGCTTTATAATTTGTAGAGGCAATCAGGTGATAATTCCTCAATCGATGAAAGAAAATGTTATGAATGTCGCTCATGAGGGTCACTGTGGCATATCTAAAATGAAGTGTAATATTCGTAGCCATGCTTACTGGATCGGTATGAATTCTGATATCGACGACTATGTCAAGAAATACACTGCTTGTACTGTCTATCAGACTAGATGTGATCCCGCACCATCAACTGTAGTGGCGGAAAATGTGGATACGGTTTGGGAGAAAATATCCATTGATTTAACTGGGCCTAGCCAAGTTCTTGATAACAAGGTTCTATTAACAATCATCGATCTGCATTCAAGGTTCCCGGAGATATTTATTTTAAATCGAGGTACATCTCATGAAATTATACAACATTTGCGCTCAGTTTTTGCCAGATTCGGGCTGCCGAAAGTAATAATTTCCGATAATGGTTCAGTATTTACATCATCTGAATTTACTGATTTTCTTAAATGTTGTGTAGTAACCCATTCATTTGCTTCCCTTTACTATCCAAGAGGAAATTCAACAATCGAACGCTTGCACGGAACATTGAAGAACAGATTGAAGGGTATTCGGAATGGATCAAGAATATCTCTAGAGGCTGCGATCGATCAGGTACTCTTCGATGTACTGAGTTCAGCGAATTATGTCAATGGCGAGACACCTTTTCAGCGATTTTTCAACAGACCAATGCTAACGGAAGTAAGTATGCTTAACGACAAACCTACTTCTCCAGTGTCGAGGAAGAGATCTGTGAAGCAGGAATATTCCAGTAAATATTCTAGAATCAGAAATTATAATCTTGGTCAGCGTATTTTGATCAGGAAGGGTGATGGTCAGCCATATATTCAGGAGGGTAAAATTGTCAGGAAGATAAGGAAATATACTTACCTGGTGGATCTTGATGGTCGTCATGCTAGGTATAATCAGAGGAATATAAAGCCGTTACATGGGCAGGGCATTAGTCGCGATTTCTCAGCTGACTTAGCGTATGATGATGTAAGTCAGGGTAAATGTCTATCTTTAACTAATTCCCATTCAACTAGGAGGTATCCATCTCGTGTGGGAAGACTTCCACAATTTTTTGGTGATACAGTAACTTCGTTATTATCTGATCTTTATGTTTTGCATGTATGTATCATATGCATTAAAAAGTTTTCTTTTGAAATTCAGATTCTGGATTTTCCCACTGTTGGGAAAGTGTTGAATATCTATGAACAATAAACTTTCATTCGTTTGTGTGTTGCGTCATTCATTCAATCAATTCCTTCATTGTACATGCCATGCCATTGATTTGCTTTATCTAATTAATGCTCGTTGCGAAGTGTCAGTTACGTGTGGACTTGATTTTCACAATACAGTTATACGTGGATCAGAGTTGTCGTTCTCTCCTAAATGCAAAACCTCAAATTCAACAAGCAGGGAGTATTAAAATAAAATAATGGATTTAACAGTGTATATTTCCAGCAACAGGCATCTCGACTTGTCAAGATAGTCCATCAAATATGCCACTGAAGTCCAACATCGAATTTCTCAGTTTTACTGTTCTGAGGGGCTTGAAGCTTTTTCAACCAAAAGATGATTTCATTATTGTGTGCAATTCTTCAATAGTAAGGATACTTGAGCACGCCTTTGCTGCCATATTCAATATCAAAATAACGCTTCAATGAGTATGATCGTTTCAAACTCTACTCTCAAAACTTCACGGTTAACACTCTCATAATAAAACAGTAACAATAGCAAGAATACAATGAGTAATAGTAACATTAATTCTCTTAGCAAGATTAGCAAGTTACTGCATTATTATCATGATAACTTCATTATTACTGCGGTAGATAAGGCTAATAGCAATTATGCGTTCATTTGCAAGAAATTCTATGTTCTGGTTTTATTACAGGAACTTGGATTTGATTTGAAGACATTAACTCCTATAGGTAATAGTACATACATACCTGTTAACATAGAGATCAATAGTTTAGTTGTAAATCATAAAGAGATCATTAGTAATTTCTTTCATACCATTTGTAATAAAGATAATCTTAAACTACCTCGATTGTATTGGATACCTAAATTGCATAAAAACCCTTACAAATTTCGCTTCATAGCAGGTGCTAAACAATGCACTACTAAACAACTTTCGACTGAGATTAATAAAGGCCTAATCGTTATAAGAAATTACTTTAAGGAATATTGTAACGCTATCTATAAAAATAGCGGAATTAACTGTTTTTGGAGTATAGTATCTTCGATCGAATTCCTAAATAAGATTCAAAACATCAATATACATAACGTGCAAGTTTTGACTTCTCCACATTGTACACTAACTTGAATCATGACGATGTTATTCATCACATTTCTGACTTGCTAGATTTGGTGTTTAATGATTCGAATAGGAAATACTTATGCATCGGTTATGAAAAATGTTTTTTAGCTAGTAAAAAGTATCAAGGCTATAGTGTTTTTACTAAAGATAACTTTAAGGATGCTATTAAATTCATTATTCATGAAGTTTACGTCACTTTTGGTGGACTGGTTTTTCGACAGATAAAAGGTTATACCGATGGGAGGTAATTGTAGCCCTTTGCTAGCAGACCTTTTTCTTTTACACTGCGAATATATTTTCATGTCTAATCTTATGAAAAGTAAAAAGTATGGTCTAGCTAAACTTCTATCGAATACCTCTAGATATATAGACGATCTGTGTATTATTAATTATAAACATTTCGCTTCTTTAATTCCTAAAATTTATCCACCAAGTCTGGAGGCAAGTAGAAGTGGAGATAATGATAACAACATTGAATATTTAGACATTAAAATGCAAATCACTAATACAGAAGCGGTTACCTCTGTATTTCATAAGGTTGATAACTTCAATTTTCCTGTTACGCTCTTAACATTTCCTCAAAACACTATGCCTTACAAAATAGGTATCAAAGTTTTCGCGGGACAGGTTTTGAGATATATTCGCATCTGTACACATGAGAGCGATTTTATTGAAAAAATAAATCGTACCTCCACCACCCTCATTGCGAGAGGTTATAATCGCTTTGATCTTAAGCGCAGTGCTGAAAAGCAGTTACACAAACACAGAGAGACTTTATTGAAATACGGTTATTTCTCCGCTAAGCAACTTTTGGACAACTGCCCGAACTTTATTTAAGTTCCTTTTCCATATTTCCAGTTTAGTCAGTTCGAATCATCTCGATGGCGTAGTCAATGTATCTGACTACATGTCCGAGATTTTTCTTTCGAGGCTGCTTTCTTTAAAGCAGGTCCCCGCTTGAGCGAGTTTGAACGTACAGGAATTAAGGGGCCGAAACGTGAATCTTGCTCAAGTTCCTGCTGATGACCTCTATTGCTTTTGTCCTCATCAACTTTATCACAGCATATATCAATTATCTGTTTTAGTTGCACTTCATGTAACCTGTGGGAAAGCCAGATCGGTCCTTTGGAGGGATCAAATTCTTTACTTTTCATTATCTTCAGCTTCATCTTCTCACTTCGATTGAAGCATTTGCGTAACACCACACGTGGTTGAACCAGTTTATCCGCATTAGAAATGACAGGTCTGTTTGTAATTGTATTTGACTGATAGCAGATTGGGATTTAGATAAGTTACAAAGTTTGAAGTATATAAGCAGACACACAAGTGTCATGTCTATAATCACTCCTTTTTAGACGCAAATGTCATAAGTAAGTTGTTAGATTTATAATTTTGTTTAAAACGCTGTAATAAGTTATATTTTTTTTCTTTCAGTTTTTAGTTAGGCCTATAGTATTATTATTTTTCTTTATGATCTACCGGAGGTTAGCCTCAACCAATTTAAGCATAATAAACTCTACTCTCAATACTCTCACAATCACTAAATGCCTAGAAAATGGTAAAAATAGCGGCAAACGATCGCGCAACGAATTTTCACAACGTAGAGGAAGAAGCAGAACCAAGTGATGAGAATAGAAACAAACGATCGAGTTAAGACACTTTCTTATGCGCGTTTCTTGCTACCTGTTGTGAGTGATTTGGGTACTTCCTCTTTCCCTCCCCAAACACACATCTTCCAACTTTTCCATATTCATCAAATTACGTCAAACAGTCACATAGGATTTAGAATGGACTTCATCTGTCACTGAGTGACAGTACAGCACAACTGAGAAGTCTTACTTGAACCTGGGATGAAGGATTGGTCCCTTGGATACTCAGCCAGAATACAAGGTACAGCTGTGATCATGAACTTCGTGGGATTGTTGTCTACGGACAATGAGAAGCAGTTGTCTAGCTCTGAGACTGTAAATGCTCTGCAAGCTCATTCAACACACAACGCTTTTGCGACAGTAGTGAGACAGGCGCAAGAGAAGATCGTGCATCGAGAGACGATGCAAAACTCTCAGGTGTCAACAACAAAAATGTGGTGGGAAGAATAGAAGCACCGTGATTTGGAGTCTCTTATAGATGAGAAGTAAGGCGTGTAAATAGACGTGGACGAATATTCTGGTGAATCACCCGGTATAATTCATTTTTGAATGAGACACGCAAGTCAATCCAGAGGTTCACGTGGAATACACGTGATGAAATCAAATTCATGAAGAATCATGACAACAAACAACGGAATTTTTAATTAAAAAGCACCATTGCTGAACATGAAAATTCACTCAGACCAACTTTCTCTAAATATTAAAAACGAAAGTATTAGCTGTTTCTGAATCAGCTGATTGAGATGGATTTCCCTGTTTCTCAAAGTCAAAAACAGATTCTCAAGGTCAAAAACAGTTTCGCCTGTTTCTGCATTTACGAAAACGCCGTAGTAATCGATTGACGAAAACTTGTTGAGAAAATGAGTTAGTAAGAGTATCATTTTGGCACATACTAACAAAGATTTCTTAATAAGTAGAATGACTGTAGTGTTTAAAAATAGGAAGGTTGACAGCATGAAAGTCAGACAATATGCAATGTTAAAGAATCAGAGCAAACATGAGCATCGATAGGAGTGGCTCACTCTACACACGGTTTGACAATTGAGCCTAAACGATGTGGCTTCAAAGGCTGACAAAAGTTAAGTATAGACCTCGTCATGGTGGTTTAGCCCTTTTCTTTGCGTCAAATCGCAGTTAAAAAGACAAAAAGAAAACGACATTTAACATGAATATAGTGACACTTTCTACAAACTATCGACGTAAAATCGTTGTGCAATTTTCAAGGTCTACTCCACTGTTTAAAACGAATGTTGTTATTCGTTTCTGATGGCCTCACTGAAATGATATGTAACTACAAGAACTTCACTTTTTTAGTTCCAGTCCAAAAAATTATAATAATGAACAAGAATGTGCAAAATCGGTTGTTTTTAATAAAAAACCATTCACCCCCCTAATGAAAAAAATTAATTGTCAAAAATCACTTTCATTTCGCCAATTTAGTGCGATTTGATGCAAAGAAGAGGGTCTTTTGTAGGATAGGCAATTATCATAAATTTTCAATGAAAATTTCTATGCTAAAATAACCCACAGTGCATAGAGTGCCACAACGCTCCTGCAAACAAGAATCTGCAGGGCAGTGGCTAGCCTCAAAAAAATGATTCATCTCATTAAAAATCTGGCACCAGCTACACCTAGCCGATCGAGCAGCTGAAGTCAATCTATGGCTGAAGTCACCATCAGCAAGCGGCTGTTCATGCCAGACTCACTCATTTAATAGCAGGGTGAAAAGTCGACTTTTCATCATTTTAAGCGGAAAAATCCTATGGTCAGGAGAACGGACAGGAGCTGCGTCGTGGAGCGATGCCGCTTTGTAGTGGCTGATATTGGTCTGGTAGTGGTCTGTATGGTTAAGTTTCACGATTACATTAAGTCATGGCATGAGTCTTGATCATTTTTGTAATCGCATTGATAAAGTGGCTTACAATCATAATTATTTTGTATTTATGAAGGTACGAAGAATAAAGTAAGTATAACAAAAACAGGCAGATTGGATATTGGTGTTGTCGACTCAAAAAAGTATATGTATACAGTGATAATTTTTATATGAAAAGATTCATTTTTCTTGAGTAGATAGCGTTCCCGAGGTCCAAAAAATTAATTGAGCAGTTTTAAAAAAGTCAAAAGTTTGCCAAATTAAATATTGTCGGGATGACTCCCCCTTGTAATTAGCAGTATAGCAAGTTGGATATCAAAAGGAATGAATATTTGCTAATGATCATCCCAACTAAGCGGAAATCAAGCTGATTATCAAGGGAATTTCATGCTCCGTATTATAGTGGAAGACGTCATGAAAAAGTCGCGATATTATTCGTGCTTTCTTGGCTGAAATGTCAAGTTTTTTACTTCAATTTTCACCGACTTGATTTTTAAGATACACTATAAATTTCATATTTCAATTTCTTGAATTACTGAATTAGTCGGATGTTTTTAAGCACATTTTACATCTTTCAAAGTTAATTGAAATCATTGTCTTTGAATCTAAATTTTGCTATGCTGGTGGCAGCTGTTGCCTAATCACGCTTAAGAAGATTCTCTTGAAGTTCAGCAGGAAAGCAGTGGCGCAGGTCATCGAGTTGCCAATTTAACAAACATTTACTCACCGAGGCTGTCAGACACGGTGAGTTTCTTGTGACTTGGTGAGATGTGTTACTACTAACCTGTAAAGGACTGGATTGGATAATTGGTGGAGATCTCGACCACCTATGCTGGGATTTGTCGGACTGGTACTACACTATGAGAACTACGTCGGCACTGGTTACGCTATTACATGTAGACTTATTTGAACTCCTTTGTATTACTAGACTTTCTATAGGGTGGTACTTTGAATCCCTATATTGGCGAGGACAGGACTTTTACTACTTCCTATCTGTAAAAATAATATCATTGTAGTATTACCTGAAGATCATAAAACATCCACAAGTTTCCAGAGATAATGTATCATTGTTCAGAAGACGAACCAACGCCTTTTAAATATGAGTGTTTCATGAACGATCACTGTTCATGTAATCTCTTTGCATAAACTGCAGATTTAGTTGACAATGAAGTCACCAATAGCCTATTGTTGTTTAGACCTCACTGGTCAACAACAATGGCAATAGATATCACAATCATTTCCCTCTGCTTTATGCTATCATGATCACTCAATATCCGTTGTAATTTCTTCAAAAACTGCCATAAATGCACATATCTCACATTTGGAAACAATTCCGACTGTATTTTCCTTGGTTCGATTTAATAAAATCGAATGTGTATACACGTTGGGGATTTTTTATAAATGCGGAGTATCACTCTAACCTAATTTACCCTACTCTATGGTACGAATTGCAAGTGATTTTCATGCAAATAACACGTTCGTAATTCCCACATAAATAAATTTCAATTCGAAAATCTCATAGCTTCGTGCATACTGAATCTTTCTCGGAATACCTCGCACTGACATGTATCTGCTGTCATTGTCTGAATGGACGTCATCCAGATAGGATCCGTTACTCGCGTTCTACACTCCTACAAACTGCGACATAGATTTCCATCTCCCCCTTACATCAAAGAAGAGCCCTTGTGAGTTCCATCGCCTATCTAAAGCCCAAGTCATCTACGTCCATCTGACTTTCTCCCCAGTCCATAATTCGCAATCTCACAATCATGGTCAATTATCAAACAACGCAGCTCCAAATGTACAATTAACGCAACACCGAATTTCCCACGTTACCCTGCCCCCGTCAATCCTCCTTTTTAACGCCAATATTTCTCTTCAATAAAACTTGACGATCTCTTCGTGTTCATCATGGGTTGTTAAATATGACCCTAACATTATTGTTTATCACTGAGTCCCCCTGGGCTTGAATCCTACTATCGCTGAA
>CAJQUW010015997.1:0-5000 GCA_907163375.1 Prostheceraeus crozeri | reverse complement strand
TCAACTGTAAAACAGCCAATCACAAAGTTAGCATAGTTTCCGTATCCGTTTTAAAATTACCAATCACATACGAAAGTAAATGGCCATTCGTGATGAAAAACATACCAGATTTCCTTTATAATATACCAGAAATCTCGTATCAAATGTTGGTTTCAAATTGTATGTAAAACTTGGTATGTGTTATGTATGTAAATTTTCGTATCCCAGTATCCCGCGATTTACAGTGTAAAGAACATGAAATTTAGGTTCGACTACAAAATTTTTCGCAATCCGATCGGCTCTCGATGGTAGATCGCCCTCCAAATTCATTGACCTTACTGATCTCTTTCAAACGTTGAGACCAATTTCTGCAGGGTTGTCAATAAGACGCTTTCGTGGCATCGTGATGTTCCTGACCAACGTGTCTCGAGTAAAAGGCTTCAATTTCGTCCCATTGTACATATCAACAATTGATTTGGCATTTGAAAAAATTTTGTATATCACTGCACAACACTAGTGATCGAAGTAGTACCTTCACTCGCGGATGGGATAGTCAGAGAACTAGATCCCACCAATAACCAAATGAAGTCGGGTGGTTAAAGCAATGTATCGTATGGTACCTCTTTTTCCGGACTCTTCTCTGTAATGATGGCTTGCACTCCTGCGAGAGTCTGCCACTCATTGAACTAACTGGCCTCCATCATGGCATTGGGGTAAGCAATCGCTCCATCGGAAGGTTGTACTTTGCCAACTCTCCAAAATAAACGTCGGTTCATCGATGAGGCATCCAGTTTCGTCGCAGACATAGGCATGCAAGAGAAGGCATTCTTCCACTTTCCCATTTCTTAACAAATCGAACTGAAATGGAGTATTTTCGATGTTGCTCTTGTCACGCGTTCCATTCTGCTAAAAAAGTGGTCAAAAAAACGGAACGTTAGGCGTGATTAGGCAGCTCGGAATGCTACTATCTCTTGCAACGACTGTTGTGCAAGAGTGTCAATTAAATTCAATTTTGAATTGTAGGAGATGTTGTAGGTGGAATTGCGAGGAAATCCGGGCTCAATGGTCAGCAAGTCTTTTTATTCCTTTCGAAGAGTGTATTTGAACATCTTGATAAATACACCACTAGTCCTGAATCATCGCCCGCTAAATGGCAATTTCGTTATGTTGTCCAAAAATTGTACTATCTTAAATCAATGACTGGACATAATATCTCCTCTTTTCTAGAATGTCGGAGTTCAGGAGGTAAGATATCGATGTTTGATGTGCCTCTCTGTTTTTCTGCTCATTCCAAGCAATGGTTGAATTTTTCTGTGCGTCGTAGTTTTCATGCATGCTTGAAACAAATCCTTTATTATTGTCTCCAAGAGCGGTTTTCCATGCTCTGTAACCTGCCTTGATGAAGACCGACTCAAATTCAGGATGACAGTACGCTTGCATCTCTTTTCGACGGGAATATTCCAGCCAAGGGAATTGGTCAAAACACACTGTGATCGAAAGCAGCGGTTGTCCTTGTCCTCTTGGTATATGAACTTAAGTCGAGGTTGCTTTAGTTCAGGGCCAAATATGGTCTTTCGGTAATGAATGCAACCACACTAGGAATCGCAAACGTTGCAGATTGTGTAGGGATTTTAATTGCTGATGGACTGCACGCAGTTGTGGATGATTGGGATCGCAGTTGTGGATGATTGGGATCGCAGTTGTGGATGTAGGATCGCAGTTGCGGATGATTGGAATCGCAGTTGTGTGATTGATTGGATCGCAGTTGTGGATGATTGGTATCGCAGTTGCGGATGTAGTAGGGGTATCAGCTGAAGATGTTGGGCGTGAGTGAACTTCGAGGTTTTAGAAGCCATGATGTTAAAACGGTTAGGATTTTTTATGCACCTCATCTTTTGAATTCCGATGCGAGCAATTTCCGACTATTCAATTATCCACCTGCCTGAATATAAAACAAAAGTCACCAGTTACGGGGGAACACAAGACACAGATATTGTCAATAAAGACGTAAGCGTGTGCGTGTAATTCGAATTTTTTGAGCGCAGGCCGATTTGTCATTGTCAGTAGAGTGCCACAAATTGCTTTTTGATGCGGCGAATTGAAAAGTGGGATTTGCCTTGTGTGCATGTATGCATTGTGTGAGAAAAAAACCAATGATCATGGTGCAGTTATTTACTCTATTGCTGCGAATAGGCTTCGTCTGCATCGAGTGAGATGACAACTCACTTCAATGCCGACGGAGTGATAACCTGATAAATCCACTGTCTTCATTCATCGTCTTACATTCCTCGATGCTTAACCATGTTTGTGTTCACGTGAAACTTAAATTTTAACTGACTGTCAACTCATTTCGTGTATAACTATTTATTCTTGTACCAATGACATACAAAATATTGCGTGTTGGAGGTTGCAAAAGTGGGTAGAAGGAACCGGGATGGAACGAAAAGGTTGTCAATTATTCAGTTTATCCATATGAGAACGAATAATAGTCAACGAAAATAAATGGTTCCTATACAACGCGTTGATCTCTAAAAGTTGTTAATGAAGATAACTGACAAGGATGCAAAGTCTGTGCTAAAACACTTTCTGTCAGAAAGACTTTGAATTTGAAACCGACAAAAAGAAGAAATAAAATCTTACGTTACCGGATATCTCCGTTTTAATTTAATTGACAAACACTCCTTTCTGATTATGTCCCCGGAAACTGCCGTCGGATCCTATGAATGTGGATTTGGCGGTACTTCTATTTCTTTCCTCTCCACAAATAATCTTATTTCAAAATCAACAAATTTAGCCGAACTTAACTGCATTTTTCTTTTAGGATAGGTTAGATCAGTCCGTAGAGGTTAAGTTCACGAAATAAACACAAAGACGAGCAGCAAAAGGAATTAATCAAGAGGGAAACTCCTAGAAAACTAATAACTTAAATAGAAAACTAATGATCAGAAAGAGACACAAAAACAGTGGTTGAAGGGACTGAAGTGATGAAGTTCATAAATTATTTCGCAATGAGTAACAGGTGGGGAAATGTTCACGACTGGAATGAGTCAATAAGTTATCGTCAGTCAAAAAACTCCATTCACATGCAATGGAATTTTGCTATTAGGGCCTTTTCTTGTATGACTATTGCCCATCAACTAAAGTGTAGACCCATGTGAACATTATTTAACAGGAGGGGGCGAAATTTTTAACAGGGGGGCGGCGCCTCCCTTGCCCCCCCCACCCGCTGGCGAGGGCCTGCGTGAATCGGCCCTTTCTAAAAGGATAAATTATCCCAAATTACTTACGTTCTAAGGGAAAAAATTCCTAAGCGGCTGTTCTTGCTGCCAAAAAAACAACACCTCTCTCGTTTAGACATCTCTTCAACCTCTCAGAGATGGAAATAATCAAATTCAAAGTGTAAGAACCAATCTGCTCCTCTTGACCAAGCCACTGTTTTACGATCTGAATGACAAGTTCCATTCAGCCTTTTCTCCTCCTGACTTACATTTATTTACTGATCACCGTTCCCAGGTCCCGTACCCACTCCCTTTAGTGTCGCTGAATCTTTTGGTTGTAAATATGATCCGTCAATGTAAATTCCAATTCGGACCGGCCCCGATGAAATTTTCTGGCTTTTTCTAAACCGCTCCTTCGCTGAGGTGCTTGCCCCTCCTCTCTTACCATTCTGTACAATAGATGTCTTGTTAATGGTGTGTTTTTCCCCTCACCTTGGAAATCGGCAAATATCATCCCCATTCCGAAAAGGCAAAACCGTGCATCGCCCCCATTTCGATTTTTACCATTTGTGCAGCAACAGGACTTGATGCGGCTCATAAGAGATCATATTCTTTTACCATCTCTTATCCCATAATTTTAACCCACGTCACAGTTCGGCTTCGTCCCTAAACGGCACGGCTTAGGCGCGGTTGTACTAATTGCCTTGATTTGCGATTCGTTCACCATCTTCACACACATTACGAGGTAGTCCACTCCCATTATGCCAAATACGTAGTTGCTATAACGATTTTCGCTCGGGCCTTCGACTTGTGGTCACCACACCTTAACTCAATTCCCTCATGCAAAAACTTTGATTTGTGTATCCATTTCCGCTTTAAATTTATACGTAAGGCTTTCTTTTAATCGCTTTCAACGCGTTCTGGTTAATGGCATTGCTGCACCTTGGATGAAAATCAGACAGTGGTGTTCCCCAAGGTTCCCATCTCGATTCTCGGCCCTATTCCTTTTTGGTCTCCCTTATAGTTGATTTCCTTCCCTCTTGCAATTACCAAAGTCATTGCCTTTGCCTGATGATGTCACTTGGTCTATTGGCTGATCAGAAGTGTGTTGACGTACTGTCAAGAATGTTGTTGATGATGTTTTAATGGGGTTGGGTCTAAGAACAAAAAGCTCACTATCACTTCCTGACAAAACTAAGGTTTGACTTGTATCTAGAAAGCAGTGTACTCCAGCGATTCCGAACAATTGTTATATAACGACTCTGTTATTCAAAAATGTGAAAAAACTTGGAAAATTTTAGGTGTCGTTTTTTGTCGTTTTTTTTCTGATAATGTCCAAATGGAATGAACATTTTTCGTACTTGTTTAGCAAATGTTGTTACGACCATGTCTGTTGTTATTAAACGTCTCAAAAGTAACAATAATCCGGGCAATGTTATCTTGGCAAGCAATAATTTTAAGTTTTGTTTCCTCTGCCACATCAGTTTTTGCTGGCCCGTCATCTGTGATGTTAACAAAGCGCTGTTTACGATAAACTTTTAACTTCTTGACCGAGTTTGCCACGAGGTTGGCTAATGTCCCTCCTAATGTTATAGTCTCCAGAACAATGCTGGACAAATGTTTATATAACAAGGCTCATGCGGAAAATTTCTATGCAAAAAGACATTCATCCCCTTGCGGAGTTTTTTGACATTCGGTGAACATGAAAGAAGAAACATTCGACATACAAGAAGTCTTCTACCATTACGCAGACGTCAGCGCACCTATTCTTAGCTCCCTTTGTAAAAATACTCGATGTATACA